>JADRCD010193414.1:0-10603 GCA_019843815.1 Montemys delectorum
AAAGAGAAAATTTAAACACAAGTGCTTAGTGCAGGCTAAAATAAAACATGACAAGTGCATTGTCACTCTATAGAGATCTCCATGTGTTCAATACATTTGTTTCTTTTGGTGTTTGCTAAATTTTGGAGTAGGTAATGCCTTTATCTTTTTTTCCCTTGGTAAAGAACTTTAAGTATCTCAAGTTGTGTCAAGGGTATAAAAATCAAGTGCTTATTCTATAACTGTAGTGATAAAACACAAATAGATGCATTTGGTTTGAGTATTGGTTTTAGAACCATGGATGTGAGTTGTCAATAATAATGATCCTTTTTAAGACTAAAGGGTAAATTGTGTGTTTGTGTGTGAGCACATGTGTACCACACCATGTGTGGGGACAAGTTGTCAGTTTCCTTTTTCTTTCTAACCATATGCATCCCTGAATCTAACTGAATTTTCCAGCCTTGGAGGCAGGCACCTCTACTCTTTGAGGCAACTCATAGGCCCTATTTGTTTTTAATTTGTGTTTTGTTTTTCCCTCTAGTTAAATAGTTAAATAATAGGGAGGCAATCTTAAAATATTCACTGCTAGTGAAACTGATACTGTCCTCTGCTAACTCCTTTCTGAAAGCATCTTTTATTGTCACAGGTAGTGGGGTGTGGTCTGGAGAGTAAGGAAGCAGCCTGAGGGTTCTTTTCAGAGACTTTATTCTATCCAAGCCAGGGCTCCTGACTTTGCCACAGAAAGGAGCTGCAGGAGGAGTCAGTATGAAGTAGACTTGGAGTTTATTAAGGTGAGATTTTAGGGACTGTTGAGATAGCAGGTAAAATGCTTGTTATGCAAGCCCAGTGACCTGAGTTCAATTCCCAGAACACAAAGTGGAAGGAGATAACTGTGCTGTGGCACTGGAGTGCCTGCATTCACTCACACAGCACACAGTAATAAATAAATAATGTTAATGAAAATGAAATTTTTAATGTGCAGTTAAGCACAAAGGTTAATAGAAAGAGAAGTTTCCAGAGAAAATAAGACATACCCAAGCATGGTGTGAGCTTCCCACCTGCCTCTGCCTCCCAAATGCTGGGATTAAAGACGTTCGCCACCACTGCCTGGCAGGATTTGAGTCTGATAAGATAAAATAAGGATCACTCAGGTTGTGCAAGGGCATTCAGACTTGTCTTGCTGTAAATGGTGTTTCTTAGGAGAGGCAGAAAATTTTTGCAGATGTGCAGCTGGAAAGAGAGAAAAGCCATGTGTACTTAGGTCTTCAGCATAGTCCATTGCTATTTTAATATTTTTTATTGAAAAAATCTCTCTATAAAAGTATTATCTCTATGTGGGCAGTCTTCAAGCAAATGTTAATTGTGCTTCAATTCTTGAGTCAGCTGGTGAGAAGCTTCCATCAGACTTGGGTAAGGGGCTTTTTTCCCTCCTATATCCCTGAATTTTCCCTGGCTTTCTGTCTGTTTATTTACTTATTTATTTTAGGACAGGGTTTCATTATGTAGCCCTGGCTGACCTAGAACTCATAGGATCCACCTGTCTCTGACTCCTGAGTGCTGGGATTAATGTACACCACCACACTTGGCTCATCTCATTAGAATTTCTAAATTCAGAATATATCTTGGTGATTAGGAATGACCAGGCTCAGTTTTTGATTGTTAAAGGGAATTTTACCACCAGCTCTATTCCAAAAGGTGTACTAAAACACATAACATTCTTCTTCTTCTTTTTCTTTTTGGTGACAGGATCTTACTGCATAGGGTCTCTCTGGCTGTTCTGGAACTCAATTTGTAGACCCGGATGGTCTTGAAATTCAGAGGGGCCTGCCTCTGCTTCCCATTTGCTGAGATTAAAGTTGTACACTACCATGTCTAGCTTTTTTTTTTTTTAAATATAGCTAATTACTTTCTGTTTATGAAATTTAAAAATATAAATGTACCTATAAAATAAAACACAGGAGCAAACAGACAGGCAAATAAAGATATCATTTAACTTAATGATATAAAAAATTTAGAACATTAGTGGATTCCCATCCAGGCTAAGGAATAGAACACTGCTAAGCATCTTACAAACCTTACTGCTTCGTTTTCCATTTTCGTAGCCTCTAAGTTCTCTTTAAAAAACAACCAGTCTTTGTTTACAGAGTCTAAGTTTTTACTGAACATATTACCAAAAAGGTTTATAGTGTAAAGGACCAACGCCCACATCATCATCAGATTCCTCCAGTTATTTTCTTTCTTTGCTTTTACTTTGTTCCCCTTAGCTGCTTCAGTAGCATGGAGAGGGCAGCACTGTTTCTTTTTTTGTTTTTTAAAGATTTATTTATTTATTATATGTAAGTACACTGTAGCTGTCTTCAGACACACCAGAAGAGAGCATCCTTACAGATGGTTGTGAGCCACCATATGGTCGCTGGGAATTGAACTCAGGGCCTCTGAAAGAGCAGCCAGTGCTCTTACCCACTGAGCCATCTCTCCAGCCCCTGCAGGACACTTTCTAAGGCAAATTCACCAGCTCCTATATTGTAAATAAGGCTCCCAGTGGTGACTTTGCAAACAAACCTGGCCCAAAAGGTTCAGCATTGAAACTAGCTCCTTTAGCAAGGGCAGTGATCTTATCCTCTGTGATGGTCACCATGTCATCATGCAGAATGAGAGCGAGATCTAGGAGCTGGAGGCCATGGTGTGGTCTGTGTGTGGTGCTGGGTGTGGTGCTGGGTGCTAGATGAAGTGAGACGGTCACTCAGACATGGGCTTTAGCTTTATTGGAAGAAGAGTGGACCTTGGGGGAGAGCTGAGGAAAAGCTGTGTTATCTTGACTTCAATAGCATCTAGTAGTTTTGCCTGTTTTTGAACACATATAAATGGAATTATATAGTTTTGTAAATTAAGTCATGGGTATTTTAAATGTTTTGGTTTCTGTTTTTCAACAGTGTATTTATGAGATCATCTATGTATGTACCTGTTTCTTACTCATCTTCAATATATGTCACCATTTGACTATACCACAGTTGATCTCAAGAGAGCTTTTTACAAATATTTCTGGGGAGTATGTCTTTGAGCTACGTATGTTCATATGAGTAAAATTACTGAGTCCTAGTGTACGTGTATATTTAACTTGAGCATAGATTGCCAAGCTGTTTTCCACTGTGGTTGGACCAGTTTGCATTCCCATCTGCTGTGTGTGAATGCCTCTTGCTCCATGTCCTTACTAGTACTCTATTAAAAATCTTTTCAGGACTGGTTGCATACACACTCCAGTGGTAGAGCAGGCATGAGGCCTTAGGTTTGATTCCCAGAGCAAAAACAATGGGACAAAAGATTTCATTTTTTTGTCCTCTTGGTGAATATGCATGGTTTTCTTTTAGTTTTTAATTGCATTTTATGGTCATTAATGAAGTTGACATCTTTAAATGTACTTATTGATTATATATGGTACTGTGCCATATATCTCAAAACTTAAATTCCTTTTGTCTCTATGAACTTCCATATCCGTTGACCAACAATGATGTCTTCTCCCTCTGGTAACTACAAAATTCTATATGTAAGTTCAACTTTTTTTTCCCATCAAAGTTTGAACTCAGGGCTTTACAGATTGAAACCAAGTGTTCCACTCCAGCCTAAGTTCAACTTTAAAACTTATCTGTAAGTGAGTTCATGTGGTGTTTTAGTTTCTGTGCCTGGCTTATTTCCTATTAGCACAGTGTTCGTCCATGTTGTGTCAGATGTCAAAATTTCCTCCTCCTTCTTGTTTTTTTTTTTTATTAGATATTTTCTTTATTTACATGTAAATTTCTCCTTTCCCAGGTTCCCCTCCAAAAAACAAACAAACAAACAAAAACAACAAGAATAAACCCCTTTTGCCTCCTCCCTCCCCATGCCTGCCACCCCACCTTCTCCCACTTATTGGCCCTGGCATTCCCCTACACTGGGGCACAAAACCTTCACAAGGCCGAGGTCCTTTTCCTCCTATTGATGATCGAATTTGCAATCCTCTACTATACACATGCTGCCAGAACATTCAGTCCCACCAAGTATAGAGTCCTTGATTGGTGGTTGGGTCCCTGGGAGCTCTGAGGGTACTAGTTAGTAATTGTTGTTCGTCCTAAGGGGCTGCAAACCCTTCAGCTCCATAAAACCTTTCTCTAACTCCTTCATTGGGGACCGTGTACTCAGTTCAATGAATGGCTGTGAGCCTCTACATCTGTATTAGTCAGGTATTGTCAGAGCCTCTCAGGAGATAGCTATATGCTTGTCCTTCCTTCAGTCTCTGCTCCATAGTTAATCTCTGCCACTCCTTCTGTGGGTATTTGATTCCCCCTTTTAAGAAGGAATGAAATGTCCACCTTTTGGTCTTCCTTCTTCTTAGGTTTCTTGTTGTTTGCTCCTTCTCGTTTTTTAAACTTAGAAATTTTATTCCTTCCCTTTCTTCCTCTCTTCTGGGTGTGTGTATGTTCATGACAAGACTAACGGGCAACCCTGAGTACCATTTCTTAGGAGCTGCCCACTGTGGGTCTCTTACTGGGACCTGGGGCTCACTGTCGAGCCACTGTATTTCTTTTTGTTGAATATTATTTTGTATGGTCCATCCTAGTCTCATCTCACATCTTTAACATAACCACTGTCTTTAGTTGTGTGGTAGTTACTTTCTTGTGTTTGGTCCATCCCAGTCTCAGCTTGCACCTTTAGCATGACTACTGTCTTAGTTATCACTTTCTTATGCTTACCATTTTCTCATTTAAATGCCCCCACATAGGATAGTGTATTTGTTCTTATTTGGATGTTAGGATATCTTTTAAAATTTCTTTTAATTTGGGAGCTTACCCCCATCTCCTTTTTCTTGTTAAATTTGAGTCATGTGGGAGTCTCTTAGGGGAAGGTAAATACTGAAGAAGGTAGGAGGAGGGTAAAAGGGTATATAGCAGTATACAAGTTGTTTTTGTCATTCTGTCCCATGAATGAGCAGTATGCCCCACAAGGCTCATCACTTCAGATTCTTGACCTCTCAGAGTTGCCTTTTTTCTTTCCAAGGTCCCTTTTGAAGTGAGACTTAATGATCTGCTGTCAAAGAAAATAAGTTGATTTCTTTTGTGGTAGATGTAAGACGGGAAGGTGTGGAACACTCCAGTGTTAGCCTGAGGCTTGTTGATTGCTTTGGGGAACTTTTATTCCTCCCCCAACCCCCCAAGACAGGGTGTGTGTGTGTAGCCCTGACTGTCCTGGAACTCATTCTGTAGACCAGACTGGCCTGGAACTTGTGGACTTCTGTCTGCCTCTGCTTCCCAAGTGCTGAGATTAAAGGCATGAGCTGGAACTAAGGAAGAGAAATTTAGTTTGTATGCCTTGTCCTGGTTCCAGAGAAAGAAAGGAGAACAATAGGGAAAGGAAGATGGGTGCAGATCAGAGAGGAACTTGGCTTCTTAGGGCTATCAAAGCTACTTTTTTGGGTTGTATTTGATGCCACTAAATTGAACTCCTAATGGGTCTGCTTTTTCATGCCAATGAGACTTTTTAGTTTTTAGTCTTCTTGCTTTGTCTTTGCTTGCTAGGTTTTATTTCATGCAAATTATTGTATATTGAAAAGTATAAATAAATCTATTTTAAAGCCTAGGTGGGACTATCCTTCTTTAGAGAGGATTTGATTTGGCTCTTTTGCTGTTTGTTGTACTAGTAACCCCTCCATCTCTAACTACATCTCCCCTTTCCAATTCCCCCTTCACTCACCCTCCTTTTCTCCTGCCTTTTATTTCTCCTCCTCCTTCTCTTCACCCTCTCTTCTCAGGAATTTATAAACAGGCTCTCTCTGAGGTTTGTGTGTTTCTATCTCATCTCTCTCATGGGTGTAATTTTGAGTGACTGAAACTTTGAGTGACCACTGGGACCTCTTCTGTTTTGGACCTTAGAAAATAAAGTTTTGTCCTTTTCACCTTTTTTTGGTAGATTCTTTTCTGGCTTTATAGAATTTCACATTTTAAAAAATGCTTTGCTATTCTAGGACATTTTTTTCTTTATTCATTTGTTCTATTTTTAGAAATGTAAATACAAATATAAATCATGGTTCATCTTTTTTTTTTTTTGGTTCTTGGTTTTTGGTTTTTGGAGACAGGGTTTCTCTGTGTAGCCCTGGCTTTCCTGGAACTCACTCTGTAGACCAGGCTGGCCTCGAACTCAGAAATCCACCTGCCTCTGCCTCCCAAGTGCTGGAATTAAAGGTGTGTACCACCACTGCCTGGCAACCTATCCCAAGTCCTTATAAAGCAACTAATACCTAAATGTTAATCGAATTGCCCAAAGGTCATAAGAAAATCTATTTTCTTAGGCACCCTAATCTGAGCTTTCTCTTTCTGAGTTTGGGCTTTGAGATAACAAGTATCCTTTCATTGTATGATAGATACACAGTAAGTATAAGAGTGTTAGAGGCCAAAGAGGGCATCATATGGGTATTTCTGTATAATACAGACTTTTGAAAACCTGTAATTTATATTTATGAATAATTGTGTGTGAATTCTCTTATAATAAATTCTTGAGTCATGTAGAGCTCCTTTTTAATGGAAATATTTCTCTTTCTCTTTTTCTAGCTTTCTTTTGAGATATGTATACCTAACTGTGTTGGTACTCACTGACTGTGTAGCTCAGCTGGCTTTGAACTCATGACAATTCTCCTGCCTCAATCTCCTGTGTGCTATGCCCAAATCTTTTTTCTAGTATTTGCCATGAATTATAAGAGATTTCTTTTTACAATGTCCAAAACCATTTTTCATTACATTAAAAGATTATTTATTTTCCCTCTCCTCCCCTTCTGTGTGTGTATGTGAGGGGGGGGGAGGAGAGAGAGACGAGAGAGAGACAGAGAGAGAGACAGAGAGAGAGACAGGGAGAGAGAATGGACGTGTGTGTAGAGATTAGAGAGCTAGGTTTCTTTCCTTCTACCATGTGGATATGTGGATCCTGGAGATCAAATTCAGGCTGTCAGGCTTGGTAGCAAGTACTTTATCTGCTGAGTCATCTCACTAGACTAAGAGTTTGGAGATCTTTATGTGCCTATATATTTATTACATAATTTTTTAATCCATGATGTATGATTGATCAGTTTTGCTAGAATTATAAAGTTGTATCCCAGCTTCTAGTCATGAAGTCATTGCTATAGTTACTCTACTTTGTAGCCTGTTTGTGCATTGCTTTGGAACATCAACAGTTTGAGAGAGGAGTTTTTGAATTTTAATTTTCGTGATGCTAACGATCAATCCAAGATGTTGTACATGCAAGCTTGTACAAGGCAAGCTACTGAGCTATAGCTCCAGCCTTTGAACTCAGTCCATCAGTCAAATAAACCTCCTTCCCTCCTCCTCCTTCCTTCTTCCTTTCCCTTCTTCCCTTCCTCCTTCATTTGGTGGCGGCGCTGGGGTTTGAACCTAGGGATTCCTGAGTGGTGAAAAAGCAGTCTATCACAATACTG
This sequence comes from Montemys delectorum, assembly GCA_019843815.1. Classification (NCBI taxonomy): domain Eukaryota; kingdom Metazoa; phylum Chordata; class Mammalia; order Rodentia; family Muridae; genus Montemys; species Montemys delectorum. The sequence continues at coordinate 7,436 of JADRCD010193414.1, forward strand.
CCTCCTAGCCCAAGCCCTTGAATTCTCAAAATATCTCTTGATATGCTTCCAGCAAAGACAGAATAGTTGGTATTTGAGCCTCATAGCTGACAGTAGCGAAATGCTTGTGTTAAAGTTGTAGGGTTCTGGGCAGATGGGGCAGAGTGGAGAAGAGAAATAGCCAGATGGGAGCCCAGGGGAGATGGTACTTTGAACCATATATGTGAGGCAAAAAGTAAAAGGTGTAAATGTTCAGGAGAGCATTGAGAGGCTTCAAGTACCATGGAGCTGTAGGATGAAGAATAGTTTGATAATGTACCTGGGGAGGGAAGCTACAGAAAAGGAGAGAGTGCCATACAGAGGCCAAGAGTTGGGGAGGAGAACATGCAAAGAGGTTTAGAAAAACCCTTCCCAATCAGTGGGAATATGATTTTTAGAATCTATAGATTATCCTTGAATCTTCAGTGTTAGGTAACTTTCTCTGTTATGTTGCTTTAAAAACTAAACAAAAGGGGGGAAAGAAAGCTAACTCAAAGGTCTACTCTAGAAATCCCAGTAGTCAAGAAAAACAAGTTTGTTACTTCCTCCTTGTTGACATTCGGACCTCCCAAACCTATGACATCACATAGGCAACAGTGTGATCCATAGACCTGTTGCCAAGATGACAGCCACCATATTCCCAGAATCCACTTGGCTCACCTCCCACTTTTACCTGTGTTATGTCATTATCCATATATATAAGGAGAACGCCCCCACCTCCTCTCTCTCTCCCATGGTACACTTTGAAGGACAGTGCTAAAACTTCTGCCTGTGGAGTTAGGGGTCCCCTCCAGTTTTTTAAGTTTAGTTTTTAATGTCAGGGTAGCTCTGGGAAAAGAAATAGGTCATCAGAAGTTGTTTACCTTCTGGGTTTTCAGGGTCCAGATTGGTAGGCTTTTATAAAGCCTTTGTGAGGCGTTCTAAAAATTGAGATGGATTTTCCTACTTGTCCTGGACAACCTCTTGGAATTTTTCAAAATTTACTGGCTTTAAGGCCGCTTTCTAAGACCAGCCATAAGGCATGTAATAAACCTGTCTCTGGCTTAAAATACCACCTGCAGAATTGTAATTCTATCAGGGATCCTGGTCAGGCACTGTACTGGCTGGTTTTGTGTGACAACTTGACACAGGCTGGCGTTATCACAGAGAAGGGTGCTTTAGTTGGGGAAGTGCCTCCATAGTTCCAGCTGTGGGGCATTTTCTCAGTTAGTGATCAAGGGGGTAGGGCCCCTTGTGAGTGGTGCCATCTCTGGGCTGGAAGTCTTGGGTTCTATAAGAGAGCAGGCTGAGCAAGCCAGGGGAAGCAAGCCAGTAAGAAACATCTCTCCATGGCCTCTGTGTCAGCTCCTGCTTCCTGACCTACTTGAGTTCCAGTCCTGACTTCCTCTGGTGATCAACAGCAATGTGGAAGTAAGCCAAATAAACCCTTTCCTCCCCAACTTGCTTCTTGGCCATGATGTTTGTGCAGGAATAGAAACCCTGACTAAGATAGACACTGTCTCAGAAGTGATTGGATGTGTTATGTCTGGTGAATTCCTTCGAATGTGTTCTTGCCTTTTCCCAAATCTGCCTGCATTCGTCAGGAATTAAATTATTAGTAAGAATCATGTGAACATCATGGAAAGTCAAGCTATAAGATTGAGTGATAGACTGGAACTCTTTAATAAACCTGCAAGAGTTAGAAGTATAGGAACCCAGCCTGTTTTCTATTTGAGAAAGTTAACTAAGCGAGAAAGGAACATGTACTCTGACAAGACCATCTACCCCAGCAACTTCTCTTAGAGGAAGGACTGATGCTGGGTCAGGTGTCTCTGGGGAGGAAAGACTTGGGGGTTTGGTTGTGGCCTTAGAGTAGGTGACAGGAGGAGTGAAGGTAGCTGCCAATATGGGGCGTTTGGAGTGACCTGCAGCTGGCATAGAAGAAGGGGAGGGGTCTGGAGAGGTAGAGGTAGCAGGCTCTGGAGTATCCTGGTGAGAAGAAACTGAGGCAGCAGTTTGGGTTTTCAGTGTTGTGAAAACGGGTCTGTGGCGGAAAGGAGGTGGTTCGTTAGCTGGATCTAGCATTGTAGTGTCATCTAGTGGAGGTTGTGTAGATTTCATGGCTAAAAGAAGTTGGGTTGGGGAACAAGGAGAGCACATGAAGGGCTTGGAGTGAAGAAAGATGAATACTTGGACATAAGGGACCTCTTTCCATTTACCAGTTCGCTGGCAGTATGTATTAAGATCCCTTAAAATAGTTGGATCTAGGGTATCATTAAGTGGTCATTTTGAACTATCTTGCGGGTATTGAATCCAGACTTTATTGCAGAGTTATATTAATTTTGACTCCTTCAAGTCAGGTGTTAGCTTCAAAGATTTGAGATTTTCTAGGAGACATCCCAGTGGGGTGCCTGGCGGTATGTTGAAAGACATTGCTGGACCTGTGGGGTGGTGGTGGTGGTGATGGTTATTGGATTATTTGTACCGGCATCCCGAATACAGTCCAAAAACCAAAAAGAAGTCAGCCAGGCTAGAGGCCCAAGTTGTCACGAGGGCCCCCTAGAGGCTACCCCGTAAGCCCTTGGCTTACTGTAGAAAGAGCTCTACGCCAGATCCAGGGGATTTTTTTAAATGGCTACAAGACCCTGGAAGGGGAAGGGAACAAGAGCTGCTTTTGAGGGAATGGTCACCTAAAGGGTCAATGTTTTAACTCGTATGTCAGCTGGGAGGTGTGGTTGTAAAATGCCAACCCCTTAGCCAACAGAAAAAGGTGGCCAAGCCCTGTCTGGGAAACTAGAGGCCCTCCTGTTGACCCATCCCACCAATTAATATACTGGTGTCTGTGCAAGAATTTTAGTGAACTAGTAAATAGGAATGTGGAACTGAATGGGTAGGTGTGGGCTGGCAGAAGCTAGCCCCACAAGCTGGACCAGGGCGGCAAAGCTCATGTGGTAGAAGTTGTACTGCTGTGACAACACTCTATGGTGGAAGCCTGCGATTCCTGTTCCCACCGCGTCACTCCACAGTGGCTGTTGATGGAACTGCTCAGTTCCTGGGTTTCGGCACTAAATGATTTGTTAGAATAGCAGCTTGCATCTGGACACAGCACACTAGGCCCAAAACAGTTCCATGTGTAAGAGGTTTTATTGGGAGAGCGGGGGGGGGGGGGGG
>JADRCD010193415.1:0-42171 GCA_019843815.1 Montemys delectorum
ACACACACACACACACACACACACACACACACACACAGCCCTATACACAATTAAAAATAATAAAGTAAATCTTATAAAAGAAGTCATAAGAGAAGAAATATAAAGATGTGGGTTTGTAATACAGAATTGCATTAGTAATGTTTTAATTAAGGAGAGTGACTCCAGAGGACTTCTCAGGGATTTTTCTGTAGGTAAGGTGAGCAGCAAGTGCCATTGATGTTTTTTGTGCTTCCATTACTCTAGGGAAAAAAAGCTGTTGGGAAAACTACCTTAGACTCTATATATGAAGAATCAGAGCATTCATAAGAAAACAGAAACAAGCAAGCAGATCTGGCTTTGAAACCAAGTTTTGATAGGCACTTCAGTATGCAAACTCAGGCAACTGACATTTTCTTTAACTTTCCATCTTCTGATTGATAAAATGGGAATCATAGTATTTTTAATTACATAATTTATTTGATGTGTCTGGTGGTAAAATTCAGGCAATGTTCCTGATACATGCAATGGATCTCAGCTAGAAGCTATTAGCCTTGTTCACTTTTCTTCTTATGAATGAAGGAATTTTCTGTTATAGGGTATTAATTAATTTTGACTCCTCAGTATTTATTTCCTATTCTAAGTCAAATTAATTCATGCATCTAAATTCTTTTTAGCTGAGTGTAGTCCTTTGAGGCTATAGGAGAAGTCCCACTGTCCCTGGCTAAAGCCCATATTCCTGTCTAAGACCATCAGATATGCCCTCTATGGGCTCAACCCACTTTTAGCAGAGAGCAAGTATAGGGATCTTTGATGTTCCCTTGTGTTCTTAACAGACATTTGTATGACCTCTTCTCTCTGATGCTAAAGCTATGCTTCCTTCTTATCACAAGTCTGCTTCTCTGCTTCCCATTGATTCTATGAGCCTCTAATATGCTGTAATGATATTTCCTTCAGCCCCATTTAAGTAGAATAAATTACTATTCTTATCAAGTAAACAAACTTGATATAGTTATATGTCATCAAGTCAACTTGATTAAAGAAAATATCAATAGTAAGCAATATTTAACTTAATATCTATAAATATTTATATAGAAAAATTTTAATTCAATATATGGTTTACACTCATTTGCCCTTCTAAGAAGATTTCTCCAAGGTTAAAATAAGATAATACATTGTGCTTAAGTTTTCTTTCTGTTGCTGTGATAAACATTATGACAAAACACAACTCACGGAGGAAAGGGATTATGGGCTAGTGTCTATTACAGAGGGAATTCGGGACAAGAATTCAAGGCAGGAAAGCTTGAAGCAGACCAGTAGAGGAAAGGTGCTTACTGGTTTGTTCCTAGACTCACCTTCAGCTACTTAATACACACACACACACACACACACACACACACATACACTACACACACACACACACACACACACACACTACACACACACACACACACACACACACACACACACTACACACACATACACACACACACACACACACAATTTAAATGTTTTGCCTGTATGTATCCATGTATACATACATGTGATACCATGTGAGTTTCTGGGGCCCATGGAGGTCAGAAGGAGGTGTGGATCCCCTGTGACTGTAGTTACAGATGGTTGTGAGCCACAATATGGGTACTATGAATTTGAATCCAGGTACTTTGCAAAAGTAATAAATGAGTCCTCTTAATAAATGAGCCAGCTCTCCAGACCTCAGCTACCTTTCTGACAAAGCTTAGGCCCACCTGCCTAGAAATGTTACTTCTCACAGTGGGCTGGAATCTTCTATATAAACTAGCAATCAAAAATGCCCATTTTACAAGACAGCAGGTCAATATGATCAAAGTAACTCTTTAACTGTGGCTCCTTTTCTCCAGTGTATCAGCTTAATAACCAAAATTATCCATCATAACTTGTAGTACTTTCATTTTTATGCTACTAGTATTTTAGTTATCCTTAAGACTTTAACCACAACCTCGGCATCACCCGCACATATACTGCTGTATAAGTACCGCACGCTAACCGATTCTGCCACTGGGGCATCCTCAGAGCTCTCAGGGACCCAACCACCAATCAAGGACTATACAGGGTGGGATTGAATGTACTGGAAGCAGGTATATAGTAGAGGATTGCAAATTCGATCATCTATAGGAGTAAAGGACCTCGGCCTTGTGAAGGTTTTGTGCTCCAGTGTAGGGGAATGCCAGGGCCAATAAGTAGGAGAGGGTGGGGTGGCAGGCATGGGGAGGGGGGAGGCAAAAGGGGTTTGTTCTTGCTTTTGTTTGTTTGTTTGTTTATTTGTTTTGGAGGGGAAAAGGGGAAAGGGAAAATGTACATGTAAATAAAGAAAATAGCTAATTAAAAAAAAAAACCCAACTCAAAAAAAAAAAAAAAAAAAAGAGACTTTAACCAGGGTCAGTAAGGAAAATAATCAGGTTATCCTCAAATAATACATGCAGACATTTACTTATTTTCACCTTTATGTAACACTAGCTCACACACTGAACTGTTTCTCTGTTGAGTAAGAAATAGAATAAGGCATACAGTGTGCCCATTGAAATTAACACTCTCAGTGCCAGTATATTTCACCATGACTACAATTCTCAGGGTTAACATTTAAACAAGATATTATCCTGGCTAAATAGACACACAGAGAGGACTGTGGACTGTCCAGAGGAGATAGAATTGGAAGGAAGTACCAGGGAAGACTTCTTGATTGATGGGCATGGCTTCAAAATGACATTGACTGAAGGATAAAATTCTGTTTTATTCAAAGAGAGGGAAGGCTTCTCCTATATTGTAGCCATAATGTAAATGAGCATTTTGCAAGTAAGCAACAGTGATCGTATTCAAACACTCAGCTCAAACAATTGAGTCCCATAGTTAAAACACAGCCTGCATATATGAATAACTAGTGAAGAGGTGAAAAATAACGTTGTACCAAATTGTACAGAATGAGATGGGATCTAAAAGTCAGACTAATGAATACCATCAAGCAAAAGTGTGTCTTACATATGTTCTGAAACATCTATTTCTGTATTTTCTCGTCTTCCTTCACTTAAAATGGTAGAAGAATTGGATGAGGTTTTCTTTATCCCCATAGTGGACTTGTGGAAACAATGGCTCATTGTTTAAGTGTATGTATTTCTCTTGTAGAGCACTTGATTTCAGTTCCTAGCACCCACATCAGGGAGCTTACTATTGTCTGTTAATTCCAGTTCTGGGAAACTGACGCCCTCTTCTGGCATCCACAGACACTTGTATTCACATGCACACATACACCTCACCCCATATACAAGTAATTTAAAAGCAAATAAAGTTTTTAAAATAAAACATTTTTTAAAAAAATCATTTGTTGAGACAGAGTGATGATTCCATTCCAGGCAGAAATACTGAACAACAGTTAGTGCCTTATCAGAAGGTCCTGTTACTAGCATCATTCTTTTGGGATAGCTTCAGGAGGAATCCTCTACTAGGTGTGAAATTTGAAGAAGTGTTAAGTTTGAAAAGAAGCAAACTATGATATGTGGTAAGAACGGTCAGGCACTTATCCCTAAACTGTTCTTTTGTGTTAAAACAGAATGAGTGTTCAGCAAACTGACACATTTTACAGCAATGAGAGGAAAAGAAGGGAGAGGTGGAAAAAATAAATCACAAGAAGTAAAGACAAAGGTGAAGGGATCAAAGTGCAAATGGAAGGAGAAAGGCCTTAACAGGAGATCCATCAGAAAGCAAGTCTTGCATTAGACCTGGAGGCAGCACTGACTTGAAGAATAAATTTTGCTGTGGTTTCTGTCCTTTTGGAATGAGACCTTATAGAATGCAATATTTCTCAAAATGATCCCCAGTTCTCCCCCAGGCCTCCAGCTTACTGAAGGTTGTAAGTGCATTTGGGAGAATGCAGTAGAGAGGGGTAGACTGTTTTTGAACTTTCTGTTTCTCCTCTTTATTCGTGTGGATTAGTAACAACGTGCATATACCAGTGTTTGTATCACTAGCAAGAGTGAGGCCTTAGTTGATCAAAAGTCTTTGAACACACAATAGCCTGTCAATATAGCTTCAACAATAGTTATGTAGCTCTGCCTGTGAGGGTATCATGCTATCTGGCTACCTCCAGTTTAACTCTACAAACAGAGTTCTATGTGGCACTGTTGTACTTCAGCTTAGCTGCCCTTAGATTAACTACCTGGTCTAATGATAGGGATGCTAGCGAACTGGATATCCAGTGAGTGGGCTAGTGCTCACAACAAAACTGTCTGACTAGAAAAATGCTCAAGCCAAGAAAATGCATACAAATAAGTCTAAAATAATTCCTGGAAAAATACAAACAATTGGTATACAATTCTGATTTTTATTAATTTCAATTTATATAATTCAATATATTTTCTTTTAATCATAATTGAATTTTCAGAGAAATCATTGATTATGGCATTGGCTTGTTCAAGAAGTTCATTTTTCTTCAAAAAGACAAAATGCTTGGATAACAATAGATTCGGCAAAAATATATTCAACCTGAGCATTATTGCCACTTTAAGAGAGGGAACGTTCTCTATTGAGTGACTGTGTTTTAATAAATAAATAGATAGCCTCTACGAAGAAAAAAACATCTTGTGGAAGGAAAATCAGGAATGTAAATTGTCTGCACAACACAGCAGCAGGCCCTGTGGTAAGTTCTTACTAGATAATGATGGGATATTTGTCAACACATATACAGCAAATGATAGGGAGAAGCCTCTATATATAATTCATTTCTCCATCAAGCTAAGTACACAAATATCTCAACTGCAGCTTGGCAAAGACTAAATATTTTAAAGTTTCCCACAGTGCTCCAGGTTCTCACTGTTGCCATTTCAGACAATGCCAAGAAATAAGTGTTTTCTTCATTCGCAGTCATTGACAGCACCTTTCTTCTCTTGGTCAACAAGTGTGAATGCTTTCATACTGACTGATGGTTATCTCTTGGCCAGAACCAATTCAAGAGAGACTTGACGCTGCTAGATAGAATGATCCCAGTTATATTCCTAGCTGGGACCTAATTTTTAACGATTTAATGCATGATCCTACAGCTCACTGAAGAGATTTTTATCCTAACACCCACAACTTTTCAGTATTTTATACAGTACTTTAGTAAATATATGTGTAAGTGTGTGTATGTGTGTGTGTGTGTGACAGAAAGAGAGAGAGAGAGAGAGAGAGAGAGAGAGAGAGAGAGAGAGAGAGAGAAGAGCATTTAAACTTGTACATCTATGCATATATGGATGACAGTGAACTCCTTGCATTTTTCTAGATATGTTTAACAAATGACTGTAACTGAATAGAGGGATAAATGAATAAACCCTTTATAAAAGAACTATTATTACCACCTGGTAGCTCAGTAATTCCCATGTCTAAACTCATGAACATCTGATTAGTCATTAGAGATACAGAGTAATCCGTATAATCATCACAGAAAATGACAATTGAACCCAATGCAGAGATAAATGAATTGTGGGGAGCCCAGCTCCAATAGGCTCTACTACATTACAGCGTTTGTATCTATGGCTCAGAGTACACTGCAGGAAAAAGAGTCAGCAAATACCAGGAAGTCTGTCAAACAACCTACTCTCCCCCATCCCTGGAAATGGCTGCATTAGCAAGACCAGAACAATAGCAATATCAAATAAACTGATTATTACATGAAGATCTTAACATGAAAGGGGAAACATTCATGGGGCCCCACTACTAGATGAATAAATACAGGCAAATAATGACTGCTAGGAGAAGATGTTTTCATACTCAGTATCTTTAATTTCTCCAGTCCCTAAAGCCATACTGCCATATTTGCTAAAGCTTCACCTGCCCCGTAAACTTCCTCAAACATATTCTCATTTTAAGGGTGTAGTGCTAAGCAATTCAGAAAGTGTAAGAAAGATGACACGAATATTTTTATCGTGTACCATATTTGCTAAATACTTTCCCCCACTTAGTTTATTTAATACTCATGACAATGTGGAACTCATTTTCTCAAACTCAACTTCATAAAAATAATAGAATGTGTCTAAAACTTAGTCACAGGACTGAGGTGACCCTATGATTTGATGAAAATCATACAATCATACATTGCTTTTGTTATATATTAGCATTTCTAAAAATTCCTACATAAAGATGAACAGGGTCTGGAAAGCAACTAGATTCAAACTAGTCAATATCCCCGGGAAGTTAAAGCCCCATGTTTCCAAATGGAGAAAGAGGAGCAGATAGTATTTATTGTACAAAGCAGGTAGATAGCACCTCTAGGAGGAATGAGTGTGTGGCTACCAGACCCTCAAAGCTGAGAGATTTTGTTGAGGGTCATGCTACAAAACTGACTTGCAATCAATCAATGGTCACAGATAGCCCATCATCATCCTTCAAGGAGATTGAGAAATAAATACTATCACCCTCTCTTTCCTTCGTCTGATCTTTTGGTGGTACTCCTAGTTAGTTGAAATGTAGGCCAAGGGAGTCTGTGGATATGATACACACTTGACAGTCTGAGGAGAGGGTAATAGACACATGATGCAGAAGCTTATCCAGTGAGTAACAGGAGAAGAGTGCAATACATCCTGCATATGCACTTAAAAAGGGTCACAGGAGGCTTTAAAAAAATCCTCAATTTGATTGCCTTTCTTTGTCTAAATCACATTTTGTTAACTACAGTATTTAAAACAAAAAGATTCTACTTAAGTGATTATTACTTTACAATCACAGTCAAATTTAATGAACATTGTTGGTTTTTATATATTAGCATTTCTAAAAATTCCTTTTGTTTACTTCATGAGCACCCCCCATAGTTCTTCAGAACCTTTATATATAGCCCTTTTTAATTGTTTCTCTAAGACAATTATAATTCCATTATATTTGAAATTTTAATATAGTCATTATAATGTCAATGGAAACTTGTCTGAAACACATTCATATTTCCATATTAATGGAAGTGCTGTTACAATGTTAATGGAAAAATGGGTTTAATCAATTATTTAATTCTTTCATTAACTGCACAACATGCTTAAACTCAAACGAATATAAAATAAACAGATAATTTAAACAACAAAAGATGTTTTGCTTTGGAAACATTCAGGTATAGTCACTCTAACCTAGAATGACTAAATCCCATAAAAAATAGCATGCATCTGGAAAAGCAGGAAAGCACATGGTTTCTGAAATTAGGTGAACCTAGCATAAACTGCCACCTCTACAGCTCACTAACCTCTGTGTGTGCAAAGTATCCTGAAGCCTCTGAGACTTGGTCTCTTTGACTTTTAAATGTGTAAATAATGTGAGCATCAGTCAAAGTTTTCATTTTGCACATCCACAGCCTGAAACTCTCTTGAAGAGGAACCAAGATGGATCTTGTACCATTTCTTTCAACTTACCCTTCTTGCCAAGCCAAAGCTGCCTGTATTTCGCATGTGTTCTTTGAAGTCTTGGCAAAGTAAAGAAAAAAGTCAAAAGTTTCTCAGGCCTAAAGAAATAGGGACACTACACTAAAGTTCTGATGTACTCTAAGACAGAAGTTGAAGGACTAGAGATAGAACACTTAAACATTTGTGAAGGGTAAGAAATGACTTTTTGCCTTACATCTACATGTTTGAAATAGTCTTTTTTCCAAGGTAGTTGACAGCAAAAGACAAGTTTGGTTTTAGGGCAAACTATAGGTATTACTTTTGTATTAACAGGTTAACCAACCATAAGATTAAAATCAAGTCTGTTTCAAAGGAGAGCCATGGAAACACCTGCTAATGAGGATAAACGCTAAGAGGTGTTCAACAGAAATAAATATAATGAAGTGGTAGAGAGCCTTGTGCATAACCAAATGGTCTGCTAGGTATACATGAAAGTTAAGGCCTTGGCAGTCCCTTGTATAAACGCATGTGGAGGAGAGAGCTTATCATGCTGCTGCTGTGGCACTTCTTACTAAGTTATTACAGAAGAGAGGTGGGTGCTTGATTCCAGGCTTGAATTCTGCTGATGGATTTTGAAATTTAGGGCCAACTGTGTGTTTTTTTAAGACAACAAAGCAGAAGCTCTGTCCTGCAATGAAGATCTTCCTTTTGTGCTGTTCTTCCATTCAGCACTCATAATCCCCTCTAGACTAAACTACAGTGGACCATTTCTGGAACATTTCAGACTAGAAGCTTCCATATCACATATCATTGGCCGCCTTGGACCTTGGTTCCAGCTACTAAGTTGTAGACTTGAAATAATTTGTCTTCCTTTTTATTCTAAATTGTAAATTTTTTTCCTCTCCTGCTTAAGTACCCTTAATACAAAAATCCAACATCTGAAGTGCTATGAATTTTCAGGTTAACTGGCAAAGGTTTAAGAAATTCCAAACCACAAAAATAAGAAACTCTTTTAAACCAAAGCCTTTGGGTAAATGTTGATGAGCCTATACCCACTTTGTATTTCAACAGTGTGAAGGTTAGTTTGGGTTAACTTGCCTGGAGTATTAGGTTACTAAATTTCTGACAAAACGATGTTTATGAATGTATCACTGGCACATGTTGTGAGTTTATTTCTAGAAGAGATTTGAATGAACACACCAGAATATCATAAATACCCTCACCAGTGTGGATGAGCAATATCTACGTCACTGAGGGATTAAAAAGAACTAAAAGGTAAGGGAGGGCAGAGCACCTCTTGTAGTGGAGCTAGAACTCTGCTTCTGTTCTGGGCTCAGATTTCCTGGTTGCTGTCTTTGGGATTAAGAGCTGGGACTTAAAATATCAGCTCCCTGCTCTTAGACCTCTAGACTTTGGTTGACTTATGCCTTTGGATTTTCTGTTCACTAGCTGGTAAAAGACAGATTATGCCACCTCTTGGCCTCCACAGTTCTCCAATCTACTTGCTATAGCAGACATGTACCATGCATTCTACTGGTTCTTTTTCTCTGGGAGGCATAGAGGAGTTGAATGTCTTAGGGAAAACTGATGATCTCCAAATTGAAAACACAGAACAAAGAGAAAGGCTTGGGAGCAAATCCAAAATGGGACAGTTTATACTGGTTTTCCTAAGTTTATGAGGTTTTTTGGTTTTTTGTTTTTGTTTTTTGAGATACATCTTTGCCCAATGCAGATAGGTCTCTAAAAATATTTTGTATCCTAGGCTTGAAGAAGCCTATCTTCAGCAACTGAAATTAACTTGCTTTAATGCTTCCTCTCCCCTTTAGCCTCATTTTCTTCATCTGACAAGACCTTAGATAGTTATAGTTATTATAAGGTGGGATGCAAAGATCATATTCTCACGCTCTGCCATGAACAGGGGTTTCTGTAATCAGTTTTGCTTTTATTTCTCTCTGTTGTCATTAACAAACTGCCTTTACCTTCTGTCTTTTCCATTAGACTATAACCAATAAGCTAAATGACAAGTGGTTCTGACCAGATCCCCCTTGCCTTAGTAGTAAGCACACAGGAAAATTCACCAAACCCAGACACTATTGTGGATGCCAGCAAGTGCTGGCTGACAGAAGCCTGATATAGCTGTCTCCTGAGAGGCTCTGACAGTACCTTACTAATACAGAAGTAGAGGCTCACAGCCATGCATTGGACTGAGCACAGGGTTCCCATTGAAGGAGCTAGAGAAAGGACCCAAGGAGCTGAAGGGTTTGCAGCCCCTTAGGACAAACAACAATATGAACTAACTAGTACCCCCAGAGCTCCCAGGGCCTAAACCACCAACCAAAGAGTACTCATAGTGGGACTCATGGCTCCAGCTGCATATGTAGCAGAAGATGACCTAGTTGATCATCAATGGGAGGAGAGGCCCTTGGCCCTGTGAAGGCTCTATGCCCCAGCAAAAGGGAATGCCAGGGCCAGGAAGCAGGAGAGGGTGGGTTGGTGATCAGGGGGAGAGGGGAGGGAACAGGTTTTTTTTTTTTTTCCCAGAGGGGAAACTGGGAAAGGAGATATCATTTGAAATGTATATAAAGAAAATATCTAATAAAAAAAAGCTTGCAGTCCATCATGAAGAGGGTGGGGAGAAAAAATCTTTTTGAAGGAATACATGTGTGAGTAGCTTTTCTCCTTTTCTGGACAGGGCCAGATTCTACTGACTGCAGCCTTCTGAATCACACTTGAAACTTACTCTGCAGAGAGCTTGCAAAGGAGTTCTTTGTAAAGGTGATCCTCAGAGTTTGATCCTATCCAGGCATGTTTGTTTGTCTAAAAAGCATCTTTAATTAAAAAATAAGGTTTTGTTTGTTTTTGTAAGGCCAGCCAAAATCACTATGTGACCTATGCTTTTTTGATCTTAAAATCTTCCTGCCTTAACCTTAGGAGTCCTGGGATTATAAGAATGCATAACTAGGTGTAAATTTACTAATTACACTCTTGTTTCAAAGGAAAGGATATTGGATGAGACATCAAAGGAAAGGACAAACATTTCTAGATGAAATAGATACAATTTTCACCACAACAAATTGCCCTAAGGACCTAAAATTACAACTAATTATCACCAGCAATTAGGGCTGAATTTCAGAGAGTCGAATTAGTGTCCTGGAGAGAGCATGACATGCTCTACAAGAGAGATTCAGATGGGGAAGATGATAGTTCCCTGCCTAGGATGTTTTCCTGATGGGGATGCTTCATTCTGCTTCAAAGTTCTAAGGTTAGACTGACAGAGTCTTACAGCCTAGACCACTGAAGTAAGACGACAGACAACACAATGCCTTCTAAAAATGTTCTGAAATATGAAAAATGCTTTCATTGGCAATATCTTACTATTTTCTCATATTAATCTTGTTGACAGAAATGAGATTCATTCATTCATTGTACACCTACCATATGTAATTTTCTCTGCCAAGCTCTAAAAAGACAGCAATAAATACATGAGATACTTGCCTATACAGATATTGAAGATGTGTGCAAAATACAGTAAATAGATGTCATAACATTGCAGTATAAGCAATGCTATAATAAAGGTGTAAGTAACTATATTTAAAACATGCCCATTTCCTCCCTAGTTCTGAGAAATTTTCTGTTGCAATCTTTATTTGAATAAATTGTCTAGGCCTTTAGACTTTACATCAGCTCCTTCTACCCTGTGGATCCCAGTTCTTGGGAATTTAGTTTCACTCATTACATCTTTTCATTATGCACATTTGAATATATTTTCAATATATTTGACTTTGCTTTCCATCCCTGAAACTCTTCCTCCTTGTCCATTGGAGATTTCCATTGACTTTATCTGATTGAGTATTTACTTCCAGGATTTCTGTTTGGCTCTCTGCCAGAGTGAGATTTTATTTTTTTCCTTTGTGATTTTATTTTTTTCCTTTGTGATTTTGAATTTCTCCTTCAAATCCCTGACCTTTCCTTTCATTTGCTAACTTTTTATCTAAATTCTGAATTAATTTCCTTATTTAATCCATCAAATCTACTGTGTGGTCACTGTTCCCTTTAAAATCAGGAATCTGAAATCGTTCCTGAATTTTTAGCTCTCTCGCTTCCTGGTTTCTGATATTGAAGGGTTGTGAGCTTGTGGGCTGCCCTAGTGACTTCTTGTGTTTTTTGTTGTGTTTTGCACATCCCTTGGGATGGATGTGTTAGAGCTGCCAGGGCACAGGTTCAGACCTTAACAACTCTGGTAACAACAAAAGCCTATTCATGTAGATACAAGGTAGAACAAGAAAAATTTAAAAATGGAAGGCAAAAGTATAAATGAAGGAAATAGATAAAAAAGTAAGAAAATGGACAAAATAGAAGATATGTTCAGATCAGTCTGTATTTGTTGTGAGCAGTTTTGAATATGGTTTCTCCTACCCTTTGGATGTTTCCATAGGGTACTCTGCATGTTAAGGAGCAAGAGTTGTAGCTTCTGTAATTCACACAAAATGTGGGTGTGTCCTTCTAGCTATGAGGAGTTTCTGTGTGTGATATTACTTTCAGCTGAAATTTCTAGGATGTGATACCTTCCCTCCTCTCTCCAGTAACAACTTTCGTCTTTGGCGTCCCTGGGCATGATACATGCACTTTTCAAGAGGGTCTCTCTGTGATTGAGACTCTGACAGATGTGAAATGCCTGTCGAGTTAATGTTGCCATTGCTACTGGATGGACACTTCCCAGTGTAATCCTGGCTATTAGTATTTTCTTAACTTTTCTTGTCTTTTCTTTTGCCCATGTTATATAATTCCTGCCTGAAAATATTCACATCTACATGCTGGACTAGGACAAGATCAGCACATTTCCCTGACCCTCCCCTACCCCTTTTGTTGCTTGGCCAGGCAGTGGTAGGGGTGGTGATTGCTCAGGATAAGTCAGTCTAGGGGCAGTTTTGGAGATTCTCAGCTTCAGGGGCTCATGCTGGACTTTCTCCTTGGTCGTGGTTCTATAGCCATGCTGGACTTTCTACATTTGACTGCTTTTACATGTAGAGCAGTAGGGAATAACATATCCTCGGTAGAAAAACCTGACCCCAGAACAATGAAAACAGTGGTGTGTGTGTGTGTGTGTGTGTGTGTGTGTGTGTGTGTGTCTGTGTCTGTGTGTCTGTGTCTGTGTGTGTCTGTGTGTATGTCTGTGTGTCTATGTGTCTGTCTGTCTGTCTGTCTGTCTGTCTGTGTATCTGTGTCTGTGTGTGTCCATGTGTGTCTGTGTGTGTCTGTGTGTATGTCTGTGTGTCTGTGTGTCTGTGTGTATGTCTGTCTGTGTGTGTGTGTGTCTGTGTGTGTGTGTCTGTGTGTGTCTGTGTGTCTGTGTGTGTGTCTGTGTGTCTGTGTCTCTGTGTGTCTGTGTGTGTCTGTGTGTATGTCTGTGTGTGTGTGTGTGTGTGTGTGTCCATGTGTGTCTGTGTGTATGTGTGAGTTGAGGTTGGGGGGAAGGCATAGTTGGGAGTTGAGATATTAGCTCAGCTTATTCTTTTTTCTTAAGCTATTTCTCATAAGAATTCAGTCTTTCGTTCTTGACCATGACTCAGTCTCTAAGTCACATAGAGACAGATTCTAATATTCCATCTGTGCTGACTAGTTTTATATGTACTTGACATAGGCTAGAGTCATTTAGGAAGAGGGAACCTCAATTGAGATAAAATAAACCCTTCCCCCTCCAAGTTGCTTTTGGTCATGGCATCTGATCATAGCAATAGAAACTCCAACTAAGACACCATGTTATTCAGAAGTTCTTGATACACTCTGGCTCCTATGGACACAGGCATCCCATGTCACTGTAAATCTTAGCAAGCTATAATGGATCCATGGCATTGTCTCTTCAAGGCATTACAAGACGATGAGACCCTTCAGGAGATGTGGCCGCAGCTGTAGCCCAGCCACTGGCCTGCTGAAGTCTAACAAATCACTTACTTAACTCACTGGTCAAAGAGTGCATAGAAGTTTAAACATGAACACCCTATCTCTGCTCGGTGCCTGGCCTGTACAGGAGAATAGAAGATGGATGATAACTGAACAAAGAAAAGAGAGGTCACCTGGAAATCATTCTAGACACAGAGATAAGCCCATAAAACCCCAGGGGCTGTACTTGTCTAAGCAGGAATGCAGCAGCCTCAGATCTGAAAATAGATGTTATCCAAGGACAGGAAGGAAGGCCAGTACAATAAAACAAAATATGTTATCATAATGGGGAAAGTGTGTAGAGCCAGTAGTAGATTAAGAAGCATGGGCCTTAAGACATATGTAAACATAGGCCATGGCAAAGCTTCTAAAACACAGGCTGTGAACACGGCTAGAAGTTTACTCTAACCTGTCACTGGCTTAATGCTATGAGCATGGTTGGAACTTAAAGAGGACATGGTGCATTGGAGAAGCTGGGCCTTGAAGAGTTTTAGCCCTCCTGAGGTGAGCCTGGGACTGAGGGCACGCTGCCTTTCTTCCACAGATGGCTTTAGGCACTTGCAGATTAAACAGAAGTTCAAAAATCTATTTTGATACCTGGCAATATGCTACCTAATGTTTTTCTGTTGTGTTCTGTGACCTTTCTGCTGTGTGTCTGTTTTGCTATTGATTTTAATTACAGAATATAATTTCCAGCATGAGTATGAAAGGCAGCTCCCTCTGGTGGGGGCCGAGCTCCCAGAGGAAGGCAAATGAAAAAGCAGTGTGGCTTAGAGCTACATGCTTTTCCTTACAAAGGACACAATGCGCTCTTTTTATAAAAATGTCACTGCTGTGGTCCAGTGCTTTCCTACATCCCATTAAATGTGAAAGGGAAATGGGGTGTGGGAGCAGAAACACTGCCCAATTTCTAGATTCATCTCAGAAAAGAATAAAGCAACTTGCAAAGCACAGCCTGAAACCAGGTACCTGGTTTGTATACATTTTAAAGGAGGGAACGAGCTTCTCAAAACGTCCATGCCTGAAAATAATCCTAACATATGTGTCCTGACACCACCTTAAAGGAAAAGTGAAAAAAGTCAGTATATACTTTGGGAGGGGTAGGTTCTAGCCTGAGCTTAGACCGTAATTGCCGATGGGACCTGATATCATCTTCTTAGTGTGTCAGCAAGTGCGAAACTAGATGATCTGCTTCAGTAACTGTCCCAGGTGATTTCTTTTTATCCTCAGAATATTTATGTGAGAGAAACATTGTAACCCAAGCTCCTTAGGGGTATTAATGGCCTTTCCTATTATACTTCTCATCCACAATTTGTTCTTGCAATGCTGACCCTTACTCTAAGGTCAAAACATCTTGAGGTCACCTTTTGATACTCTGAGGTCAAAAGTGATCTTATTTGTGTGTCATTACTTAGGGTCAAGGACTAGTCAGAATAAAGTAGAGGCAATAACACAAAAGGCAGTGAGAGTCTGAAGTCTAAAAGATAATACACTCCATTAGAACACACCCAGAAAAACAGAGAGGTGGGAAGGCTGCATCATATATCGTTTCATTGTTGCTAGCAAATACATTGTAAGAAGAAAGTTAAAGGAGGCTCATTTTGGATTGTGGTTTGAAGAATGCAGTCTGTCTGGCAAGGAAAGCACACTGAAGTGGGGGGACAGGCAGGTAGGATTTCTTACCTTCTCAGTCTACAGAGTCCAAGGAGTATAAAGAGATTCTGCCTTCAGTAGGCTTTCTCCTTTTCCAGTTTTCATTCACCTTTTCCATTCTTTATTCTATGACTTCCAGCCTGTGGGATGATGTCAACCAAACTTAGGGAGGCTGGGTCTTCTCTTCTCTTAAAGCTCACTGGAGCATCCTTGCAGGCACACACAAAGGTGCACCTTATTCATTCTGTGGTTGTTTCCTTATCCAACCAATTTGACACTAAAAATTAACCACCTTTGATACTTTTGATACTACAGCACAACAGCTCAGTCAGTTTTATTAATATATTCTCACACTGTTTTTCTCTGTCCCTGGTATGAGCATGAACAATGCAGGGCTTGTCAGTTAAGGTCAATACTAATAATGTGGAGAATGAGGTGTAACTTGAATTAGCCTGCATCAGGTTTTCCAGGAAACACAATCCAAAGTAAAAACTGTCAGCATGTATAAGGGCAGATGCTGGTGAGAAGGAAGAGGAGAAAGTGAGAACTGACAGAAGTGGTGCTCATGGAGACTCATGAATAAACTCTCTGCATCCTGGGCAATTCCAGAGCAAATGGCTTCTCCAGGAAGACTGGAGAGGGAGAGGAGGACACAATATGTGCTCCGGTATTTGTTAGCTGGTCCTGGAAGCTGCATGGTCAGGCCAGGGATCATTCTTTTCAAACTAGGAAAGATTCAAATTCAGAGATTCAGGTTTCTGGGCTCACTGATGGAGATATATTTTTAAAGACAATAGACTAGAGAAGTCTAGGAAGCAAGAGTAAGAAATGGAAGGAGTTCTCACTATGGTGTGTGCGTGTGTGTGTGTGTGTGTGTGCATGTGTGTGTGTGCGTGTGTGTGTGTGTGTGTGTGTCTGTATGTGTTTGTGTGTGCATATGTGGTAGATGTATGTTAGAGATAGATTTTTAGAAACATTCAGAAAAGTATGAAGAGGATTTAGAGCTAACTCCATAGTATGCTGGGTCTTGGGGGTTATGAATAAGAATTAAGATATTTAGCCAACTACAGGAGCAAGGGACAGAAGTATGTTGGATTTATGTCCAGTGCAGTATGCTGCTTCTCAAAACCCCAACTCAAAAAAAAAGTAATTTCCCATATTTTCCATTTAAGGGCTTTGCCATTAGTCAATAATATGAAAGGGTAGAGACAAACAGGGAGAGAGAAAGAGGAAAAATGAGGAAGTAACCAATCATGGACAGACTTTAGCACTGTTTCCCCTAGAAGGTCAGTGACTGGGCTGGTATTCTTTGTTTGTCTCCTGTCCTAGGAGGAACTGCATAAGACCATTTTACAGCCATGACAAGAGAAATCAGATACGACCTTGTAGACTCAAATGTCTAGTGATTCTTTTCTTCTGAAGATTTCGATTCTACCAGATACTATGTATAAGACAAGACAGAGGAGGGCCATAGAATCACAAGAGAATCAGGCAATATTATATATATATATATATATATATATATATATATATATATACACACACACACACACATATACAATATATATATATATATATATATATATATATATATATACAACATAAGCATAAAGGGATGTTTGGTCATACATACATATATACATATATATATATATATATATATATATATAAAACATAAGCATAAAGGGGTGGTTTGGTCGTGGTCTAGACCTAAGCCTAGTGGTTTAGAATAAAATGTATTCTTAATGTTACTTGCTTTCAAACTTCCAGCACATGAAACATGAGCAAGTCCAGAGCCATTTTACAGAAATGAAGATACAATTCGGCATTTGTGTTGTACAAATAAAAATTCTGGATTTACAACACAAATACAAAATGTTAATGTTTGATTTATATTCTACAACATTATAGTAGGTATCATTCACTATTTTATTGTATTGATAGTACGTGTGTCAACATATTATTTGTTAAATCAATCTAATGAAAAGGTAAGGCTCATAGCACCTCTAAGAAGTATGCATTAGTATAACGTGCATTACACAAATGAGAAGTCAAGGCTCATGCAGGTTAACTGAGTTGGCAGAAGCCTTAAATAATTTGTAGTTGCATCATAGTTTGAACACAGGTCTGCTGACTCCAATTATCACCACTATGAGTTCTTCAATCTTAAGTCAACCTTAGGATGCTAAGGAACTTTTAAGGTTTCTATAGTTCACTCTGGCCTTTGTCTCAGTCTTGCTTCTGTTTGTCATGAGGCACCCGTGGTTAGCAATTCTCATTTCATGTCTGTCATAAATGTCTGCATGACTCAGAATTAGAATACACCAGGCATCTTTGTAGCACTGACTTCCTGTTCACACACTAAAAGCTAATTAGCAGTTTTAGAGCCGTTTAGTACTTCTCCAATGACCTCTACCTTCGGTTACCTCTTATTGAGAATTCAAGAATGCAATCCAATGCTGGATGCTTATGGCTTCTGTCCTTTCTGTCTCTAAGCAGTATTCTTTGCAAGCAGGGAAAGGCCATTTACCTCTGGCTATGTGGGGTGATGCATACACAGTTAAAAACAAACATTTTCAGATTGGTACAAGGTGAGACTGAAGCCTATGTTGAGGGTTCTATTTTGAACAGAGGATGTTTAAGCAAAGGCTTAGGAAAGTTCTGACAGTGAAAACTTAGAATGTTAAAGCTGACAAAGTGATTAAAAAAGTCACCTGGCTTAACTGTGTAGATGGGGAAAGGACAGCTCCAAATGTAAATGACACTTGCCCAGGGTCACATAGCCTGAAGTCCTACGGTATTCTAGTTTTGCCTTCAAAGAGCTAATAGGGTTCTCATTCTTTCCTTCCCCAGTCTTATGCAATTTAGCAGACATTTCCTTCATCAGGAACACCCTTCTCTTCTAGCACCAATCGCTGTGGAGTCAGTAATCAGCATTTGTTTTACTGAGGACTTTCTATGCTCTATGTTTCATAGTTCAGGAACATTTAGGTTTAAGAGTTTAAAGTACCCGCCCAAAGCAAACCAGTAACATAGGCTATAATTGGCTGATATGCTCTAATGACCAAACTGCATAATTCCAAATCTCACCCATGTATGGATGTGTAATGCAAGTTCATCTTAATGCTCTTTCCGTGAGACAAAATCAAATTGACTCTACTGGTGAGATGATGGTGTTTGACATGGATATTCAAATCCCTTAATATTGTAGCCCCAAGCCAGGCTCAGCCTCCCAAGAAATTCTTGCCATACCATGAACACACCATACACTGGTATACTTCCAGGCCCATGCTCATCCTGATCCCATAACTTCTCTGTCTTAAGGCTGTATCCATCTTTAGCTGCTAAATAATTTTTATCTTTCAACCTTAAGTTCAAACAATTTTTCCTCTGTGGGGCAACTGTTTAGTCCTTATGGCAGAATTCAGTATTCATTCCTTTGCATCTCCAGACCACCCTATACTTGGAGCTTATATCATATTTTAAATATTGAGGAGTGCATTTGAATCTCACTGTTGGCTGATCTCCTTGAGGGAAGCAAATCACCCATGTGTATAAAAGGAGTGAACACACAATGCCCACTGAGAAACAAGTTTGATAAATTTATTTCATGAATAAAGCTGGAGAAGGCATGAGGATGCAGAAGACAATCATGCTGATCCCAATGCCTCTGTAAATCATTGTCTTTGCAATAGCAGCAGAATGGGAAACAGAAAATTTAGGTGACCTGCTCAGGACTTGTGGGCTTAGCTCTGGCTAAGCTAGATTTCAGTAAAATTTTCTAAATTCAAGTTCCAGGGTTCCTTCTGCTATGCCTCCTTTCTCACCTGTTATAACCCTCTTCCCAAGCAACAAGAAGAATGCTTTAGGAGACTCCAAATGTGCTCCCCTATGGTAAGTCACTCTAGGACTCTGTAGATTCTTAAAGGCAACACAGGTATTACAAGAATCTGCTTTTAAAGCTTTGTGTTGAACAAACACACACCCTCCAAATATGGCTGAAAATGTTTTGTCCATCACCTACACAGACTGCCCTGCTTACTAATTCTTCTCTTTCATGTAAAACCATCCCTGAGGCTGCAGGCTGGGAACACATCTCTTTTATGGAAAGTGGGCTGACTGCCAGCAATCTGAATTTCAATCACCAGCCCAGATCTTCTTCTCCAAAGTAGTATTAAATATTTTGCTGATGTGCATTTTTTATTTTAAATGGATGTGCTTTTATACGGCCCAGAGCAGACATTATATATTTATTTACTGACTTATTTCAGACATCGACTCTAAAAGTATACCCACCTACCATGTACTGAGTAGTGTGATATAAGCAAATCCTGTCAGGTAGAAAGAAGGAATGACCTCTGTACAACCTTTTATTGATGGAGACAGTACAATGAAAATAAAATTGTGGAATAATATTCTCAAGAAACAGTCCCAGAGACCCGTCTTAAGTATGCTGTTCGTGAACAGAAAGACTCCATGAAGGATATATTCATGAGACCCATGAGAGCTTGCCACTGGAGGGCTTCTTAGAGATCTGTCTGATAAAAAGTTAGGAATTGAATTCAGAAACTCTGATAGTTTGGTCTTGATACCACCCACTTTACATTATATTTTACAGAAAAAGATGGGGACATCTTAACCTTGAAATAATGACTATAAACTTTGAAGTAAGTGGGATCTGCCTGTATGCTGGCTCTAACGTCAGTATCTCTGTGACATGAGAGGCTCCTTAACCTCTTGGAGTTTCAATTTTCAAATTCATGAAACAAGGTAAGTGTATGTACTTTGTAAGGATACTTAATACATAAAATATCTGAGCTGATAAGTGTTCAGTATATGGACAACTTTTAGCACACTCCCTAACACAGCAAGTTTTCCTTTTGGGTGAAAATAATCCTGTTGCTGGATACTCTTTTCTCTCTCATCTTGTGAACTACCCTCAGTAAAAATTAAAACCTCTGGTTGTCTCTTCTTTGGATAGAAGGACAATAGAATAGCAAACTACTGTAAAATGAAAGGAAGACACAGTATGATTTCATAAATGAGATAGGTTAACATGACTTAAAAATGTGTCACTGCCTCATCTAGAGCTTCAATTTTGTGTTAGAGTGTTGGTGATACCTCTCAAAGCAATTATGCAGGAGTAAACAGCTGCACAACATTCTAGGTATATTCATAATAGGCATAGATAGATGCCTATGTGACTGCCTCTGAGTACTGTCTTTATTTTTAAAAAAGCTTCATCTTTTTGTTTAAATATCTCTGTCTGTCTGTCTGTCTCTGTCTCTCTGTCTCTCTGTCTCTGTATTTCTCTCTGTCTCTCTCTGTCTCTCTCTCTCTCTCTCTTTTTCTCCCTCCTCTCTCTTTCTCTCTCTGTCCCTTTCCTCATATTTCAGTCATCAGCAGTAACCCATTATGTCCTGGGAACACATCATTTATCCCTATACCCCAAAGCCAGTGTTTATTTGTGAGCACAATCCTAATGATAATCTTTAAATGAATAAAGAACAATTATGAAATATAGTCCTGACAGCAACAGCATGGAAGACACTATGTAGGTGGATGCTGAATTCCCAGTAGTTTCACATCCTTTGGAAATGACAGTACAGAAGAATGGGTATATAGCTTTTGGTAGTCAACACAGTCCTTCCTGAAACAGAGCTTCGAGTCAGGACATTCTTCTACCATCCCTCCAAGGAATGCTTATGGGAATGCCCAAAGAATTCATTCTTCAATGTGTGTTTAAATGCTGCAAAAGACCTCAAGATGTAGTCAGTATCATCATTATTTTATCTTTTGTCCAATTTTATGAATTATTTTAACTGTGAATACCACTTATTGAGAAAGGGAACTGCCTTATTTTGAAATATTCTGCAACAAATTACTTGGCAGAAAGATGATGAAATCTATGAGACCCCAATAATCTATTCTTTATTCCATCCCCATGTTCTCTCTCTACTGCTCCACGCACACTTCATCTTATCTACAATCTCAAATACTCACCTTGTATTCTCCAACCAAAACTTTTCAAGCTAATTTACAGATTCCCTTACACTTTAATAATTATTTTAAGTCAAATACATTTTCCAACTATTTTTGAATATTTATCGGCGTTCTTCATGTTCTTTCTGTAGCCAACCCTATAACTATTTCTTCTCCAAACTCTTTTCTTCCTTTGGCACCATTCTTCCCCCTCAGGTGGCACAACAGAAGGTCAAAATGAACTCTTCTACCTAATTTATCTATGCCCCCAAATAAGTAGAAAAACCACCAGCTATTTGGCATAGTACTGCACTCTAGACTCATACCCTCAGCACTCAAGCAGCTGTTATCACTGCTCAGCACTTTCACAAGGTTAGTCGAAGATTTCTCATTTTTTCCACCATAAAACTAATCCAGACTTTCTTCTGTCTCTTCAAATCCATTATTTTGCTCTCACCTTATTTTCAGAAGATAATCTTGCCTAATATTTTTCACTTTAGAATCTGCTACACAGGATCAGGTTCGTATTTCTACAATCAGAATTAGAAGCACAGACATGATCCTCCTACCAAGGGCACTCACAGCATCCTCTGGCTCCTCTGCCTACTACTCAATGATTTTTTTCATCTCTGGGCCTTATCCACCTTAAACCTGTTACTTCTTTGAATCAGGACTGTATGATTTTCACCTTTTCCCTCAAGACTCTGCCCTCAGCTGCTGGTGTTTTCTTGACCATCTTTTTACCTGGGCACATACATAAATGAGTTGCCTTACTTATCCTTCTATAACAATTTGTTTCATTTTACTCCAGTTTTCTTCCTACCTCTAGTCATTTATTTTGACATTTCTGTGAGCCTCTTCAGTACAATATAACCTCTATAATAATTTCTTGGGACTTGATCCTATATCACTTAAAATTGTTCATTTTAGGTCCATCTACTTTCTTCAGCTTTCTGATCCACTAGGCATTTTATGTATAATCTGTATGTTGATCATCTCAAATGCATGACTGTAGTTCAGATTTTGCCTCTGAATGCTAGGCTTATATATCTAAAAGTCCACTTTACTTTAGCTATCTTATGAATATCTAATTCTTAACATTTTAAAAATATAACTGCCTATTTTCTATTCCCCCATGCTTATTGTCTTTTTAAACTTCCCAGTATAACCCAATGGCAATATAGTTCAACAAATTGCCCCAGCCAGAATACAGACTCAGCCTTTATTAATCCCTTCATTTGCAGATCCAAGGACTACAGAAACTACATTTTGACTGGCACCCTACTAAACCACGAGTTTCCTAAGAAGAGAGTGCTGTTATTTCTCTAGCATTCGAAATCATGAAAAAAAAATAGATTCCTTGGGGAAGGGTGTTTGAACTAAACTGAGATGCAGTCTTTGAGTTTGACATTTCAAACAACATAATATACCAGTTTTACAATTCTAACATCTGCCTAGCTCTCTCTGGGTTCTTCCAAGTTAATGTTTTAAGGGTTCAAAAATACAGAAAATGCATAATAATATAGAGAATTTGGGATTTGAATAAATTAAGGCACACTCAGTATCCTAAGCTTTCTGCCTAAAAGTCAATATGTGAGGTAATTAATATTGGAGGGTATGTTTTCTGGAGTATAACACAGGTATGGAGACAGATTTTTTTTTAAATTAAGTAAAGTTATGATGTGCTTTATCATAAAACACATAGTTGCTTTATAATGAATTTCACTGTCAGTGTTATCATTTAGCACTGGGTTTTAATAAGTTCTTGGGAATTTTGCTTAATGCAACACAAAATATTACTATGAAGGCTGCAATTAAGGTGTTATTTTTCCTCTGTATTTCTTACAATGCAGGATGTTATAAAAATTTGTTGCATAGTTTAGGAACTAAAAAGGTATTCTGTGTTATCACAGCAGACTTATTCTAGAAGATGATATGGAAAACCTGCGGGTAGGAAAAACATTTTAAGAGAGTACATTCCATAGCCATTCCCTACTCCAACTTTCTCACCGTGTATATGTACACACACACACACACACACACACACATACATCACACACAAACAAATGCCATATTTGAGCTACAACAAATGAGTCAACAAGAACCCTGCAGTCGTGAATTTAACATGATTTAAAGTTAAGAATATACATGATAAAGTTAACTGTCAATTACATGGCAAACATTTTCCCTTACTAAAATGTCTCGAGTCTTTTACAGTCATGACCAACTATAAGGCCTGAACACACATATTAAAATTTGTTAATGTGTCAAAGATAGTTGTGAAAACTCTAAAGAAAGGCAGCACCATCAAGCTCTTGAAAGTATAAAGGTCGGTACTGAATGGGAAAAGTCTATCTTCTGACAGTCAAGTAAGAGCAATTCCAATAAGTAGATTCTAAATGATTTAAAAATATTTTTACACAAGGCCCTTTCCCCCTTGGGGTCCATCTCAAGGGGAAACTCCAAGGCCTGACATTATTACTGATGCTAATGGTATGCTTACAGACAGGAATCTAGCATGGCTGTCCTCCGAGAGGCCCAACAAACAGCTGGGCTGACTGAGACAGAAGCTGGATACTTACATCAAACTGAAGTTGGGGGATCTCTGTGCTTGAATGAGAGGAAGGCTGGAAGAAGTTGAAAAGGAGGGGGATCTTATAGGAAGACCAGCAGTCTCAAGTAACCTGGACCGCTGAGATCTCTCAGACACTGAGCCACCAACCAGGCAGCATATAGGAGCTGGTCCAAGGCCCTGAAATATATACAGCAGATGACTGCCTGGTCTGGCCTCAGAGAAGATGAGCCTAACCATTGAGAGACCTGAGGCCTTAGGAAATGAGGAAGCCAGGTGGTGGGGGGAGGATCCTCTTGGAGACTGAGGAGGAGGAATGGAATGAGGAATTGTGGGAGGGCATACCGGGAGGTGATAACAACTGAACTGTAAAAAATTAAAAGTAATAAAAAAAAAATCACACTGGTCTGAGCCTGTGACCTGAGTAGACCTTGGGCACTGGTTCAGCACCCATTCCTACAACATCCAGAGGGAGCTCGACTCCAAGGTGCTTAAAGTGCCCAGGATCACAGAAGAGGCCACAATATCTGCCCTAACACCTGGAGTAACTGGGACCCCTGGGGTCCAGGGATGCAGGAACAGCTGCCAAGCCAGTGGCACAGGTTTCTTCTGGCTCTGCACCCAGTCCCACAACACCTAGAGGAAGCTTGACTCCCAGGTGCTCTAACATGCCCAGGATCACAAATCTTAGTGGCCCCGATATTTCACCTTACACCAGTGAGAATGGCTAAGAGCAAAATCTCAAGGGATAGCACAAGCTGGTGAGGATGTGGAGAAAGGGTAACACACCTCCATTGTTGGTAGGACTGCAAGTTGTATCACCACTCTGGAAATCAATCTGGTAGTTTCTCAGAAAACTAGAAATAGTTCTACCTGAAGACCCAGCTATACCACTCCCGGGTATGTACCCAACAGATGTTCCACAATACCACAAGAACAAGTACTCCACTATGTTCAAAGCAGCTTTATGTGTAATAGTCAGAAACTGAAAACAACCCAGATGTCCCTTAACCAAAAAATGAATACAGAAAGTGTGGTCCATTTATACAATGGAATACTATCCAGCTATGAAAAACAAGGCCAGCATGAATTTTGCAGGTAAATGGATAAAACTAGAAAATATCATCCTGAATGAGGTAACCCAAATACAAAAGGACATGCATGGTATGTACTGATAAATGGATATTAGGCATAAAGTACAGGATGCCCATGACATACTCCATAGACCCAAATAAAAAGGAAGGCCCAAATGAAGATACTTGAATCTCACTTATAACTGGGAATAAAATAACCATAGGAGGCAGAAGGAAGGAGTGAAGTATGTGGAAGAGGGGAGAGGTAAGGGAATGGGATATAAGAATCAGGCACCGAGAGAAATAAGATAGAGGGCCCGAGTGTCAGAAGAATCTGCAGCAGCAGGGAATAGGGGAGTGGGAGATGAGGGAATCTCTAGGAAGTCCATAGATCTGGGATGTGGGAGTTTCCTTTCCAGGATTCAATGTGGGTAACCTTACACGATATGCCTAACAGTGGGGACACTGAACAGGCAGGGCTCCCATTGGAGGGATAAGGACACCAACCCACCCATAGAACTACTTTTGATCCCAAATTTGTCCTGTCTAAAAGAAATGGAAGGACATTGATGGAGTAGACTGAAGGAATGGCCAATCAATAACTGACTCAACTTGAGCCTCATCCCGTGGTCAATCACCAATCCCTGAAATTATTAATGATACTCTGTTAGGCTTCCAGACAAGAGCCTAGCATAATTATTCTCTAAGAGGCTCTACTCAACAGCTGATTGAAACAGATACAGATTCCCACAGCCAAAAATTGGCCAGAGGTTGGGGATTCTTATAAAAAAGTTGTGGGGAGGATTGTAGGCCCTGAAGGGGATAGAGATTCCATAAGAACACCAAAATAGTTAACTAACCTGGAGCCCTGGGAGCTCTCACAGACTGAACCACCAACCACAGAGTCTACATTAGCAAAAATGTCCATTGCTGAGATGATGAGAACAATAACTTAAAAGAAACCTAATTTCTTTTAAATAAATTACATATGTGATGAAATATACTAAATTTATATTTTTACAATTATACTAATATGTAAAACATTTATGACATTGCTGTATGTAAAATTATGTAAAACAACAAATGCTCAAATCATTTTTATTTAAGCTTTATATAAAATGATATAGACATATATAAACATGCATGAATGCACTGTATTAATGTACAAAAAATTAGAGGAATACATATTTCTGGTAAAAGTGACTGTATCAAATTGTGAGACAAATGGGTTTTTGTTGTTGTTGTTTCATTGGGCTTGTTTGTCTTCCCTCCTCTCTCTCTCTCTCTCTCTCTCTCTCTCTCTCTCTCTCTCTCTCTTTTGGTCATAAGATATTTTATTGGAGAAGATAGGAATGTAGAGGTTGGCCATGACCATGTGGAGAGATGGGGAAGGGAGGAGGAAAAAGTAAAGATAAAGAGAGTAAGAGGCTAAGAGGGAAAAGAGAGAGAAGAAGCTTTTCTGTGCGTCTTAATCTTTCTGTTGTGTGTCTATACTACTGTTAGAACTGAACAAATGAAGAATAATTACTAAAGCGATATATGAAAATGTATAAAGAAATATTTTTGTTTCAAAATGATTAAAAACAGGATTCCAAGTATAGGTCTGGTAATGACTCATTGGGTAAAGGTAATCTTACCAAGCTTGATGATCTAAGTTTGATCACTGAGTCCCACATGACAGAAGAAAAGAACTGACTCTCAAAAGTTGTCCTTTGTTCCCTATATATGTGAGCTATGCAACACACAATTAAATGAATGCAATTTCCTACACGAGGAGCTCAAGTTATGATTTTAGGAAGGTCTCAAGTTTAAAGTGACAAAGGTCTTCCCAGTAGATTGTAAAGGCTATGCAGAGGTAAACATGTAAAAAACACGTGTCGATTACAACTCATCTAAGTAAGAAATTCCTATCCCATTGAGAAACAGAATAGCCAAATTTGAAAGAAACACTTATTAAATGTTATACTGTGGATGCCCAATCAGATTTCATACTAAAATTCAAATGTGATTATGCAAGTACCAATGCAATGGATTTTTGAAGTTGTTTAGGTCATAATTGCTTCTTGAAAGCATTGATAATGTCTTGAGGAAGTGGTTATTGAAATAAAAATTGGTGAGGTCAGCTGAATTCTTCTATCAGTCTAATGCAACCATTTTCCACCTGTTTAAAACGAAGGGATCCTCCATAACCTCATACCATGGTTTTAGATATTGCTATCATGTTTATTCTTCATAGGTTTCCAGCCTATAATATTCTTATCATAGTAGAAGAAAATGGATCAAAATAGGAGGCATCAGACATTTCACACAATTGCATGAAAACCACATCTCATCATCCCCAGCTTACGGGTGAGTCATGCATCCCAAAGGGATTAAAGGACATAAAGCCAGAACTCGGAGACTTTTTCCAGCTTTCAAACTTTGTATTGTCTACCTATTACACCTTCCTTGCTATATTAGAGACTTAGATTTCTGAATTTAACCAGAGACCAATCTAAAATTTCTAGAATAATGAAAAGTAAAAATATGCTGGTGTACAACTCTAGATTTGCTGCTGGAAAATAGAGCAAATATAGGTTCTTATTAGGAAATGGCACCAAACTGCAAACTCTTTTCAATAAACCAGTCTTTAATATCACTAAGCACTGAGATATTTAATTTCAATTTGGCTGCTGTGATGAATAAAATAAATTAGTTTCTGGAATTAATCATTTTGTTTTTAATTAATAATATAAATATGGAGTCTTTGCTGTATGTATACATATGGTTGGCAGGGATGATGCCTTATGTTGAAAAATACTAATTCACAGGAATTTCTATTGCAGTTAATGTTATAATTAAATTTTTCTATTTAAATACAAAACATGCTAGTCCTTCAGTCCACTACTGAGGTTCACAGAATTTTAAAACTACAACCTTTTTCATTGAATGCAAAGAATAAAAATCAATCATCTATTTTTTTGTGTGTGTGATTTCATTTTATTATCTTCTATTACACTTTAGTTACATGGAAATGTTTCCTCATCTTTTTTTTTTAGATATTTTCTTTATTTACATGTAAATTTCTCCTTTCCCAGGTTCCCCTCCAAAAAACAAACAAACAAACAATCTATTTTTTTTTTTATTTTCTCTCTCTACTAGTTCATGGCACTAGAAGCAAAAGGAATACCTGAGAACTGCATCAACTCAGTTAAACTAAATTCATAACCTTTACCTAGGGCCTGCATATGTACCCATTACTTGGCTGAATGGCACACCATCTCATTTCTTCTAAAACTTCTCCAATTTACTAAGTAATAAGGTATTATTAAATAATAGCAGTAAAGTTTGGACAACTAAGGAACAGCAATAATAATTTGAACCCTGACCTACCCGATTCTCAGTCCCATGCTACTATGTGACATTAAACCCTTCCTGAGGTCAAATATATAATAGAATATTGAATAAGAAAAATGACAAAAATTCATATATAAAATGATGTCAAAACCCAAAGGTAGAGATGCTGGTGTAGGAAAACCAAGAGGATTCCATAGTGGGAACACATTTAAATGTTTCTATAATCACTGTTCTCAATAGGTCTTTATTAAGTTAAAATGGAAATACAATATTCATTTTTAATTAGGTAATAGTCAAGACTCATGACTCTAATAATGGAATTTATAATATGCCAGTAAGTCAATAACCAAAGACTAATTTTCTCATTTTGAGGCAACTGGAGTGTGTGAAGGGAATCACATGCCACAGAATAGCTAAATGACACATGGAGTTACTGGATAGTATTAGATTTGGCTATCTTCATGATAACTGATAAAAGAATAAAGATGAATTACACTGCTTCAAAAAGTATTTCCAAAATTTCATTGTCACGAGATCATTCATCTTGTCTTTAGTATCAACACCTACAAAACTTCTGTCACTATTGAAGAAGTTGCAAATAATATAGCCAGGAAAATATAGACATCACAATCCAATTTTAAAGTTCAAAGTTGATGAAAGAAAAGGCATTTGAATGGAAGTTTTGCACATGGGAATAAGTGAGAAGGTAGGATATTTTGTGCAACGTGAAGAGCCTGCTTAAAGACGGAAGGTGAAAGGAAGAAGCTGCAGGGTGGAGAACAGCTCTGGTTATAAGAGCTCAGGTAGGGTGAGGGAGAGTGGGAAGGAGTGTGCTCTGAGATACCTGAGACAGACCTTGGAGAATCCTAAATGCCAGGTTAGGATTTTTTAGAGCATGCCATGCCAGGTGGGTGATCAGAATCCACAGTCTACAGTAATATGGCAGAATCTTTAAGGAGCAGTTAGAGAAAAAAAAAGTCAAAGAAAGAACTGTTGGATACACACTTTGCAGAAACTAGTAGAGGAAAGTTATACAAAGAGGAATTCAGTGGTTAACAGGTTCCTCATGGGTTATTCATAGCCTGCAAATTTCATGATGTCTTTGTTTTTAATAGCTGAGTAATATTCCACTGTGTTAATGTACCACATTTTCTGTATCCATTATTGGATTGAGGAACATTAAGGTTGTTTCCAGTTCCTGGCTATTATGAATAAAGCTGCTATGAACAGCTTGAGCAGGTGTCCCTGTGGAATAGTGCAGCATCTTTTGGGTATATGCCCAGGAGTAGTATAGCTGGGTCTTTAGGTAGAATGCCAAATTAAATTCCAAAGTGGTTATACACTCCTACTAGCAATGGAAGAGTGTTCCCTTGTTCCAAATCCTCTCCAGCATGTGCTGTCACTTGCATTTTTGACAGTAGCCATTACAACAGGTGGAAGATGGAATCTGAGTCAGCTTGATATGTATTTCCCTGATGACTATGGATGACTGAACATTTTTTAAAGTGCTTCTTAGTCATTAGAGAGTCATCTTTTGAGAATTCTATTAAGCTCTGTACTCCATTTTTAACTAGGTTATTTGGTTTGTTGGTGTCTAATTTATTGAGTTCTTTATATACTTTTGATATCAACCTTTTGTCAGATATAGGGTTTGTGAAGATCTGTTCTCATTCTGTAGACTGCCATTTTGTCCTATTGATGGTGTCTTTTGCCTCACAGTTTCATGAGGTCCCATTTACTAATTGTTGATCTCAGTGTCTGAGGTGTTGGTGTTCTGCTCAGGAAGTTGTATCCTGTGACAATGTGTTCAAGGCATTTCCCCCATTCTCTCTTGTATTATATTTAATGTGTCCAGTTTTATGTTGAGGTCTTTGATCCACTTGGACTTGAGTTTTGTGCAGGGTGATAAATGTGGATTCTTCTACATGTGGTCATCCAGGTAAACCATTGCCATTTGTTGAAGATGCTTTCTTTCTTTCTTTTTTTTTTTTTCATTGTATGGTTTTGGTTTCCTTGTCAAAAATCCAATGTCTGTAGATATATGAGTTTATTATAGGTCTTTAATTCTATTCCATTTTTAATGCCAATACAATGTGTTTTTTACTACTATTGCTCTGTAGTACAGTTTGAGATCAGGGATGGTGATACCTCCAAAAGCTCTTTCATTGTTCAGGATTGTTTTAGCTATCCTGTTTTTTTTTTTGTTTGTTTGTTTTTTATTTTGTTTTGTTTTGTTTTGGCTTTCCTTATGAAGTTGAGAATTGCTCTTTCAAAGTCTGTAAAAAGATGTGTTGATATTTTGATGGGGATTGCATTGAAGCTGTAGATTGCCTTTGAGAAGATGGTAATTTTAGTATGTTAAAACTACAGTCCATGAGAAGGGTAGATCTTCCCATATTCTGGTATCTTCTTCAATTTCTTTCTTTAAAGACTTAAAATTTTTGTCAGGCAAATGGATGGGACTAGAGAATATCATCCTGAATGAGGTAACCCAGACCCAGAAAGAAATATAGGCTATATACTTACCTATAAGTATATATTAGCATAAAGTACAGGATAACTCTGCTACAGTCCAGAGACCTAAAGAAGCTAAGTAACAAGGAGGACCCAAAGGAGGATTTTTGATTATCACTCAGATGTGGAAATAAAAGAGAAATTTGAGGAGGATGGAAAGAGATAACTAGGTGGGTGAGGGGGTGGTGAAAGAAACAGAGTTGGGAATCAGGTGTAGGTGGGGCAGAGTGAGGGGCCAGGAGAGGGCTGGTAGAGATAATAGAAATCAGGGGGGAGCACCAATGCATATGAGCTAGAGACCTGGGACAGGAGAGGCTCCTGGGCATCTGTGGGGGTAACCTTAGCTGAGACTCCAGGTAACTGGGAATATGGAGACTGAATTGGCCGTTGCCTGTAGCCAGGAGGGACTTCCAATGGAGGGGGACACCAATCTTCCCACAAAACCTTCAACCCTAAATTCATCCTACATACAAGGTGTCCAAGGATTAAGATGGAGCAGAGATTGAGGGGATGGTCAACTATTGAGTGACTGGCCAAACTTGAGATCCATCCCATGGAAGAGAGCTTACCTCTGACACTATTATTAATAATACTCTGCTATGCTTGTAGACATTAGCATAAGTGTCTTTTGAGAGGCTTTATCTAGCAGCTGATTGAAACAAATGCAGAGACTCACAGCCAAAGATTAGGCAGAACTCAGGGAATCTTGTAGAGGAGTAGGAAGAAGGATTGAAGGAGATACAGGAGTCAAGGACTTTACAAGAAGACCTACAGAGTCAACTAACCTGGGTCCATGAGGGTTCAGTAAACCTGATCAATTAACCGAAGAGCGTGCATGAGCTAGACCTAGGTCTCTTACACATTTGTATCAGATGTGCAGCTTGGTCTCCATATGGGTTCTTTAACAACTGGAACAAGGGCTATCTCTGAACCAGCTGCCTGTCTTTGTATACTTTTCCCCTAGCTGGCCTTCCCTGTCTGGCATCAATAGGAGAGGATGTGCTTTGTTCTCTTGTTACTTGATGTGTCAAGGCCAGTTGGTACCCCTGGGGACTTCCCCTTCTCTGAGAGGTGTTATGATAGTGAGCCTGGAATGAGACAAGTGAAGGGGCTGCTTTCAGGATATAAAGTAAATAAATAATTAAATTAATGAAAAAAAATAATCTCTCTTCCCTCAGCACCTCCCTTCATTGTCTTTCCTCTTTACTACCAAAATATTTAAGGGACTTGTTTTGAGACTTATTGGTATCAATTCAGTTTTCAGTCCATTGCCATCTTCCTCCTTTCTATATCATGCTGATGAAATGTATCTAGGTACATCTTCTGTAATTTCTTGGTGTCAAAGGCTGCCTTCATTCCTCTTGCTTTGTATGTGTCTCGTTTGACCAAACTTTTGTTTCTAGCTCAAATCCTCCCCATGTGAAAACTCACATTCCTGCTTCAATTTTTCTGTTTGTAGTCTTTTTAACACCTCAAGTCCTACACACTGCAACTTGAAGTTAAAACCCCATACCCTCTTCCACAGAGTTTTTATAATCTAAGTTGGGGATAGAGCTGTCCCACTCTTGATCCCTTTCCACCTTTTCTATAGGAGTCCTTTAATAAATTC
Organism: Montemys delectorum; assembly: GCA_019843815.1. Classification (NCBI taxonomy): domain Eukaryota; kingdom Metazoa; phylum Chordata; class Mammalia; order Rodentia; family Muridae; genus Montemys; species Montemys delectorum. The sequence continues at coordinate 32,023 of JADRCD010193415.1, forward strand.
TATATAATTCAACACACCATTTACCACTAATACCCAAGTTCAAATGACCACAGCTTCTTGTCTAGATTTAAATAATAGTTTTGTAACTGGTATCCATTTTGTAGACTTGTAGTGTATTTTCAACATATGAACAAGGGTAGTCTGCCCTAAAGCAAAAATTTCTGAAATTATCTAAGCAAGGTAGGCCACTACAAGATTGTATTACTTTCTTTCCAGAGGAAAACTATGGCTCTATATGATGAAGATGGGCTACATTAGTTTGTAATTTATAGGAATATTTCTTATATATTTAATAGATTATGTGAATCTCATGATATATCTTGGAGTTCAAGGCTCATGAGTTCCATTTTCCTGGGGATCAAACCAGCTTTAAGAGGTGAAATGGCTCCATCCATCCATCCATCCATCCATCCATCCATCCATCTATCCATCCTTTCAGTATTTAACAGGATCATAGTACCAGTTTACAGAGTTTAAAGTTCCTAAGTCAGCCCTAGTAAAGTTCAAGGTTCAAGAATATTTTCCTGTATAGTTGCATAAGGGATACCCAGTCTTTCTGAGATGTTTTATTATGTGTATGAATGAGAAGCATGTGTGAAAACTGCACTTATTATCAAATTTGGAATATTATTGTACTTACCATATCATATTGCTACATTTATAATTGTACAGAAATTATGACACTTTATATGAATTGATACTCAATGTATATGTTAAATAAATAAATGGATGGGTGAATATAAGGATATTCTCATCCTACCTCTCGTGTAGGGGTGGAATGAGATTATGATATAAAAAGTCTTTGGAGGGATAGCTTTAGAGTTCTTATCTCACATCATGTTTGGAAATGAGGACTGAGAAGGAGGTGTTAGATCCGCCTCTTTACAGAGCAACAGCGCTTAGTTATATTATAACCATGTCTGTTTTTACCCACTATCTCTTTCACAAGATATAAGTGACTCTATTTTTTATTAGACATTTTCTTTATTTACATTTCAAATGATATCTCCTTTCCTGGTTTCTCCCGTGGAGGGGGGCCCTCTTCCCTCCTCCCACTTTGAGGAATGCCAGGGCGAGGAAACAGGAGAGGGTGACTATTTTTTAACTTCACATATTGCCAGGTTTATTTAAAAAATAGGTTTAATTGGAATTTCCTGATAATTTGCACTTTTAACTTTATAGATTAGAATGTTAAAGCCCAGAAGATTAAGATAATAGCACAATGTTACTCAGCTGTTAGGAGCAGAACTAGAATTTATGCTGAGGCCTTCCAACTCTCACATGTTTTATAATACAGTGACTTTATGATGGAATGTTTAGCTACAGAGCAATTTAGACAGCAATAAAATAATAAGAGTTACATAGGACTTGGTCACTTATGTGATACATTACCGTAATACTCCTATACTAGTAAAACAGCATTGAAAGCACAAATTATAAATGAGAAAATCATTCCCTTCACTGTTCTAGACATTCAGAAATCCCCAGGGACACAGACTTAGCAAATCCAGAAGCCACACTCTTCTTCAGGCTTAATTTCTCTGACTCCTTCACCTTCATCTCCACGTCCTTCTTCTCTGTCTGTCAGGCTGCTATGCCCCAGGAAAGTTACACAATGCTCTTCAGGTGGCCTATCAGCAGATGCCTACAGAAGATAGCCTTTTAACTTGCACATATTTCTAAATGGAGATATCTTCTCACCTACAAAAGCTGCCAATGCTCCAGGGACATGACTTGTAGGGAACAAAGCCAATGTGTTATGAATTTGACAAAGTCTCAACTTTTTGTGATGCTCAAGTTATCGGGACAAGGCCTTCTTGCATGTTCCTGTAGGCCTATGTGCACCATAATCAAAGTATAATTTGCAGGGGCTGCCATGGCAACATTTCACATTAAAAAATAGGTTTAAAATTCAGTTATTGTTCTTGGACAACTTTTGAAGTCATATGAATATCACAATTCTGGCAAATGCTAGAAATGCTGTGTGGCTGTTTGGAGCAAGATTGATGTCATGTAAATCTAAGACTGACTCTCTGTGCTTCTTGAGACTTTTAAAGGTAGGTGTAATTTCTTAGAGCAAAGGGGAAGAGAATGGGGTGGAGGTTTGCAGAGGGGAGGAGAAGGAGGACAACATTTGAAATGTAAATAAATAATTAATAAAAAATAAAAGAAAATTGTAATTGTTGACATATAAGATCAAATGGGAAACAGTTTTAATGGAATTCATATTTAAATACAACAGGGATGGGCTCTAGTTTTAAAAGAGAGTAAAAAGGGAAGGTATCACTGATTTCATTCCATTTAAATTCTGTGATATTCAGTTTAATAATTCTTGTAAGTACAATGATCGTTGCATTTTTCTTAACTATACAAAACATACTATTGTGAAGTAATATGAATGGGGTAGGATAAAACATATTTAATTAATTTATTCTTTTATTTGTTCATTAACTAATTTTCTTTATTGACTACAGGCTTTCAAACCAAAGTCTAGGTGTATATTGGGTAACTGCTACTTAATAGGCTTATGCCATTATCTCCAATCATTATTGCTATCATCATGCATTGGGTCCTTGTCCAGATGCTTGAGAAATGATTAATATATTGGAATAGAATCTACAGTGGCATGGGCTTGAAATTCAACTTGTCCCTGACTCTGGTTTTTCTGCAGGCTGTCTAGATACTTTCCAATGTGATTATTAATCTATTGATGGAAGCAGACTTCTTCTTCTCAATTTTCTCTTTTCTTTGCTTTTCTTTTCTCTTTTAAGGACTACACGACTATTTTAATTTGGTGCTTAGTTTTTATCATTTCTCAGATAAAAATTACCTCATACAATTATCAGGTATGGTTTTCTAAGCACTTTATCATTCCATTAGTTTATAGTAAGTTTAAAGTAGTAGTTTATGTCATTTGTTGATAAGGTTTAAGAAGTTACTGCAGAATTGTTTACATGTCTTTCCATTAAGATTAGTAGCAGAACAAAAATTCCCTATTCTACTTGCTAGCTCTACAAGTTAAAGCAATAGTTTTTATGACACAAGTTAGCATAGTTTTGTCAAGAGACAAATCATTTGCCTTTTGCCTTATTACTTTGAATTCTTGTATAGGAAAACTAGTCAATCTTTTACGTTCTGTCCTTGTACCCACCATAAATTAGCTACTCCAATTTTATGACCTTTAGTTACTAGATAGTTACCTAATTCCTAACCTAGAAGGAATGCTTTCCATGATCATAATCCTAAATTGATATAAGTAATCTCTAGACTCCTATAGAATAAAAACCAAAAGCAGAGCTCTCTCAACCTTCATGCATCATGAGATAATTTCCCAGAAAAAGAAAACAGTCTTGGAACAAATATATTTTTCTAATTTTTAGAAATTTTTAATTTTTACTACCAATTCTAAAGCCAGCCATGCAGATGAATCAGAAATAACTCTAAAAATAAGAGCCAACAAACACTCAATGAGATGATGCCAATGATCTGAAAGATCCAAGAGTAAAGATATTGATCCTTGTAGGACCTGACAAGAAAGGAGCCTGGAAATCAAAAGATAAGAGATAAAATGAAGAGTTTTGTGGTTGTTGTTTTTAGCTGAGGTGGAATATTCTGGCCCTAAGACCAGAATTCAAAATCTTGCCATCCTTTAATGGCTATGCAAGCAACCCTTTCATATATGTTGGGGATAAAACAAAAATGAAAAACAAACAAACAAGCCACAACAAAAACCCGAGTAACAATATCCCAAGATGCTCAGGGTAGAAAGGTATTTAAACACCTATAATACTATTGAGACTATGACTGTGCTATGCAAGAATGGAATAGTGACAGAAAGGTCAATGAATTTAATAAAGAATTACTGAATATCACCTATGCATCACACACTTTGCTCAGTGCAGGCAATATGTTTCTTTCTGACTTCTTATTCATTCTGATTAAACCCTTAATCCTGTCAAGCTTATAGTCTCATTGTGTAGAAACAAAGTAACTTTTTAATTAACAAAACTATGTAAGTTTGGACAGTGTTAAGATTATGAATAAAAGACATCACAATGGTTTCATAGAGATGCTTGTGTTTGGGGTTATGACATGAACCCTGAACAAATAACACTGGAATAAGGCATAACGATCACAACACTACCTGAAGCTCAGCCCTAGTGTACTCTGAACTAGCTCTTCCAAGCCCTCTCAGCTCTATTCTTAACTAAAGACAGATCACTTAGGGGTATCATGCTAAGCCTTATGCAATTCTGATGTTGGTGATTGGTTCCTTCAGTAAACAGAGAATTCTATATGCTCTCTAACTTTCAGGTTGGGGTTAGTCAATGTGGTGCTCTTACAATACACAAGAATGAGAGAGAAAAGACTCTTTTAACTGCCTACTAAACTGGTTCTCTGTGGCGTCACTTTATCCCAGTTATATCCCTTTGTGTGGCTTTCTCATCTTCTATCAGATGATTCTCTCAACAGAACAAATTTGCTTTTCGTTTGGTGAACACTTGTTTCCTGTTTTGCTCTGCAGGTCTTAGCTGACAACAGCTAATTTGGGTACAAGTATCACTATCAGGAGACACTGAATTGTACCTTGAATTTTCATTTTTTCAAAGCCATATTTTGTTTATTCTTATTGCAAACATTTCTGGTATCATTTGGATTATTGTACTTCTCTAGTTACTACAATTTTCTACCCAAGGGTTAGTGGTTTCAAATCATTTCTTCTATTGTCACTGTTTTAGAGACAGTATGAAATCAGGAGTCTAGTAGAGACCCTAAGATCAGTAGGGGATTTGTCTTCAGAAAGCATTAAGAGAACTCCAGTGGAACTCCTAAGTTATCAAGAAAATAAACTTATATAAGAAGCAGCCTGACCAAGGAGTCCTTGTGTGGTGTCATGTTTGATGCCAGGATCTCTCACTCTCCCCAGATGCTCATGTCAATGTCATTTGGTCCCCACCAGATGCTGGATCAATGTTGCAGCCTGATGTCAAACTTTTAACCTCTAAAATTATGACCTGAATAACTATCTTTTCTTTATAAAGTTATCTTGTCTTGGGCATTTCATTAGAGAAACAAAAGGGAGATCAAATATCCCAGCAAACTCATTGTTTAGATATAAATTTAAGATTTTCACTAATACATAGTAATTTCTAATTCCTGCTTTCCCAGTAATAAGTTTGTAGACCATGAATGACTTGTTAAAACACTTCAAACCTTGTTTATACATTTATAAAATGAAATAACATCTACCTTTATGTAAGAATTAAGAAAATGCTTTATACTACTTTTCCTATGGACATGAAAACAAATGTTTATCCACCTAAGACAGGATACTAAAAATATAACAATCAGAACATTTCATCCAAGTCCAATGAGTTTATTGGGCATACTTATGTTAATTGGATGAAGAATTACCTAAGAGAGAAATGGTCACTTATAACACCTGCATCACATACCCCATGATGGGCAATATTCTTATGAACACTATATTACCTTTGCTTAAGTTTCCCATTGCCTATGTATCTGAGTACCTCTTGACATCCTAAGATCTTCTGTAGCTAAGAAGTCACAGGGAGTCCTGGGAGCAATCCCAGGACCTTTTCCCCTGTCTTTTTTTGTAGAGAGAGTGTTACAATTATCTATCCTAGCTTTCATGACATTGTTTTGCTTAGTTTGCTACCATGACTGGTAGGGCCAAGGTTGTTCTGTAGGTCAATCCTAAAATCTTTGCTTCAGGATAATAATGATCAGGTGAAGCTAGGTGAAAATAGTCATACCCCAACAAAATGACTTAAATATAAGCAAAGAACATAGTGTGGCATTAGCCTTGTAAATTCTCAATAAATTCCATTTTCTTTTCTTTCCCTTCAACTATTTTTATGCCTATAATAGTGTTAGTGCCATGAAGTTTAACATGGAATAATAGTCAACAATCACAGACTGTTTTATTGAAATGGCTTATTTTATTATCTGAAGAATGTCTACATGTTTCTTGGGAATACATTTAATAATAAAATATTATAAATTATAATTATAATATTCAAATTATAATTTAAAACTCATAATTTCTTCATACTACTTTTTCTCAAATACAGTTATACAATGAATAGGATGAATAGGTCAGATATCCAATTTCCTAGGTGAAAAAACAGGCTTGGATATGTTCCAAACCATAAGCACATTCATTAAATCTATTAAAGTAAGAAAAATAAATGGAACCTGTCCCTCCAGTTCAGTTAGAAGTTTTTATACCATTCAATCCCTACCAGACAGAAGTATGCAGTAAATGTGGTTCCCAGTCACCTTCTGTGGTCCTCAGGACAACTACTCAGTTGCTTATTGTTCCTAGAACACATACTATATTACTTCTTGGTACATACTCTGTCTTTGCCTATGAGATCCTCCCTATTGCTCACTCTGGAAGCATTGCATCATGAATCTCTCAATATTCAACCCAAAGTTTTTTAACCTTGAACAATTTCTCCATACTGCATGTAAGATGTTATCTATCCCTTGCTCTCATACTCCTATTCAGAACTTTGCTTTGGTCCAACATTTGATATAGTTGTCTGTCTCTGTTTCAGCTGCATTTGGTGCAGTTATACTTATCACTGCAGTGACTACATGCTCCACAGGGGCAGGCCATTTGGCCATCTCTGCACCTCCTCAGTGCCTAGACAGAGCCTGACATGCAGCAGGGAATATTAGATAATGTGATGAATGAATTAACTTTTCTAGATTATTCTAGGGTCAAATCCAGACGCCTCCATATAAAAAGAAATCTAACTTAAAGATTTCCTCAGGAAGGAATCAGGCCAAATCATCCACATACATTAAGTCATAGGGAGGAAAGTAGAAAAACAAAAACAAAGATAGGAAAGACAGCAATTACTGAAATTATCACTCTTTAGGACATAACCCTTAACGTGCTATTTTCCCAGCAGCAACTCTTTCTCCACTTTATCTCCATATGCCATTTGTCAACCCATACTGAGCTGGTTCTCTAAGGAAAATAGCCTCAATGCTATTGAAAATGGTTTAGCTAGTAAAGAGGGAGAGATCATTCATGCTGCAAGGCATTTTAGCAAGCCTGAGCAGACATCTAAGCAGTGGCTACAGTCACCCTTTTCTTGAGTTGTTTCTCTACCTGTAATGTACAGGGTATAGCCTACCTTAGTTCTCACAACAGCAAGACTGATCACAGTATGAGGCAAATAGTGAGAAACTGCTCTGAGTACTCTTACTTTGCCTTAATTAGAAGCTATGGGAAGATTGTTGGGGGTGGGGTGAGGATTTTTGAGACAATCTGTTACCAGCTGCTGATGGCTATGTGCAGGCACTGGGAACTGTGATAGAACTCTGTGAAAAAAAGATAGTACGAAGGGTTATTTTAGAGGCTTTGGAGGAGGAAACCTTTCCAGTGCTTTGAGCCAACCATTGAAGAAGCATTGGAAAATGTTGTAAGGCATAAGGATTAATTTTCTATATTCCAAAATCTGTAACATTAATTTTTTCAAAACCTACTTTTAATGAGGGTTCTTAAACTCTTTAACCTTTCTCTAGACCACCAACCACCAGAGGTATGGGAAAGAAAGGATACAGGGAAAGTGGACCTGTTTAGACATGGTTCTTTGGAGCAAATCCTATCTCTGTTGTCAGGAAATCAGTAATTCAGTTCAAAGGTCAGCAGAAACAGCTTGATCTAATCTCAAACACTTTACAGATATATCAGCAGTCCAGCTCAATAGAGTTGGGATAACAAACACGAATCAGTAACAGTCGCATGACCTAACAGAAACAGCCAGGTCTCAGTCTCGACACAAGTCAGCAAGAGGAACCAAAAGTAATGCTAGGAGAAATTCTTAGCTGTGTCTCTCTCAGTGAAGTGAAAATCAGTGAAGACACAAGATGAATAAGCAAGTCCAGCCCAGCCTCTGTCATAGTCCATTGGGCCTATTTATACTCCCTCCAAATATCAGATGTCCTGCACGAGTCTTGTCTCATCATGTGTCTTGTCTTAGCAGATGAGTCTGTCCCAGCTAACATCATCACTCTGTCAATCAACCTGAGTCCAAGAAAACAACAAGAAGCTGCAGAACACCACCAGAAGATTTTTTTGGTGCATTTCTCTATGAAGTCCCAACAAATGTAGCTCAACTACACAATGTAAGGCAGACCAAAGCATGTGTGTCATTAATGGAGAGTCCGTCATCTTGTGTCCTTTGACGTGCTTGTTTTAACAGAACATTCTTTCACTTGTGTCTGCTTCAGCGAAACGTTCCTTCACAAGTCTGCCTTAGCTTTCACCTGTGTTCACGTCAGGAAAACACTCCTTTGCATGTTTGCCCCAGCAAAACACCGTCCAGCACAGCTGATTCTCCAAAGAACCTTTAAGTTTCCACTTCAAAAATCAAAAGAATAGGGAGGAATGAAGACATATAACACCAAGAAAAGAAAGAAAAGGAGGTAGGAACAGCAAGAGGGCAGAGAGTCTAGGTTCAGGCACTTGTGTTTAAGAGCAGCCTGGATCTAACATTAGGTTTAGTGAGAATTATGCCCTCACCATCTCCTTGTCTCCTACTTACACCTCATTGTCACAATCAAAGGCCCAGATCACTTCAGGGACTTTCTATAGAGTTAAAACTTATGTACACATATGCATATGTGCACACATTAGACACACACACATATATGCACACCCTGTTATTCCCTCAGATCTATGGTAAGTGAAAGTGACAGAATACCTCATATGAACAAGACATAATAAGACATAACATGTGACTTCAAGGCCTAAACTGACACAAACTGACAGACAATAAATCAACTTAGTGGTGAGTGATATAAAGAGAAGAATTAAAAAGACAGAACACATGAGCAGTGATATACTAACTGCTTGCAGAAAGAAGTATGTCACAGCAGAGAAGGCACTTGGGTTATGAGTTGAAGGAAGGGTAAGAGTTTTCCAGGCCGACTGGCAAAAGGACTGAGTATGGGACTGGTGGCTGCAGTGAAAGAACTGACCAGGAGTGAAGCTCCAAAGACACCGTTCTATAGATGAACAGAAAAGGCAGGGGAAAGGTGCCAAGGGCAAGATAGATTTGTGTCAGCTCAGCTACACGAAGAGGCTATTCCAGGGTCAGAGAAAGAAAAGCAAGAACTGGGGGCCTCAGGGACAATGGTTTCTTTAGAAAGCCATGTTGTCAAGGACAGTCATATAGTTATGAGTATCATTTGAGGAGCGGTACAGGGAAGGATGATCTTTAAATAAGAGAGACAGGTGCCAGGTTCCAGGTACAAGGCTGAATCTCAGCTGCCCTGGAGGATGAGTCCAAAAGACAACAAGGGCAGTGCCTGCCTGATTACTCAGTGAATTCAAGGCTAAGCTGGACAACTCTGTGAGACACTGTCTCAAATAAAAGTAAAGTGAAGGATAGGATAGGGATCAGAGATGCAGCATTTGTCTAACATGTGGGAGGTCCTCATATCAGAATATATCATATATATCATATATACATCTTTGTGCTTTATGCCTTGGTATCTATGTGAGGCAGTGTGACAGCTGTCAACTGAGCTATAGATGAGCTCTCCTTTGAGGGATTTTTCTTACTCAGATTATTTGAAGCAACAAGATCCACTATAAAACTGGTAGTATCTTTAGACAGAAGCCTACATTACAGGATATGGAAGAAGGAAACTTTCTTTTGCCTGTCTTCTTTCTCTTTCCATGGAATCTCCATCTATCCTGTTTGGGGGATATTCCTTCACTAGTATTAGAACCCAGCTTCTTTGAGATTCATACCTAGACTGAAGGGTAGCCTTCTAGGGATCCTCTGGGGCTTCAACACTATGTCAGGGCTATTGGGGCATTCAGCTCTGTGGACTGAACAATCAGATCCTCAGCCTTTCCAGTATGTAGGCAGGCACTGATGGACCACATCAATGGATCACATCCTGTAAGCTAGTATAATAAATGGCCTTTTAACATACATATTGATTGCTTTGTTTCTGCTTCTTTAGAAATTTCTGACTAATTCGGATGGGTAGTTGCTTCTTCTTCTTCTTCTTCTTCTTCTTCTTCTTCTTCTTTGTCTTCTTCTTCTTCTTCTTCTTCTTCTTCTTCTTCTTCTTCTTCTTCTTCTTCTTCTTCTT
>JADRCD010193415.1:42181-55434 GCA_019843815.1 Montemys delectorum
TTCTTCTTCTTCTTCTTCTTCTTCTTCTTCTTCTTCTTCTTCTTCTTTGTCTTCTTCAATTCTCTCTCTCTGAGGTTTGTTAATTGGATTGGATTGTTCGCTTCAGTTTAATCATATACTATCTTTTCCCCACCATTCTTGCCACCCAGTACTCTCTAATGTCTCTGATTCATAAATTAAAGACCATGGGAATACTGCTTGTTTTGAATCCCAGTGATACTCTTTGTCAGTTCTTTGAAATTAACAAACAAATCTTAAACCTTTCTTAACTCAGTATTTTTAATCATCAATGGGAGTAATAGTAGTATCTATAAAATTAATATGTATCTTAGTTATAATAGTTTCTTCTGACATTCAATATATTTGAGGCCTAATTTATACCTTAGGTAGCATTTATGTTCCTATTTTATATGTAAAGAAAGATGAAGACTTTTGCTTCAGTTCTTTTGTACCAGACAGAGACCATGAGAGAAAGCCATAACTACTTGAAATAACTGACTATGTGGTGCACAGCTTCATTTACTACACCTACAATACAAATCCTATTCTAAGACCCAAGGAACATTATGGAAGAGTGGGTGGAAAGGTTTTAAGAGTCAGAAGACCAGAGAGTCTCCTGTGAGATGTTTTTTTTTTTTCTAGATATGACAGGGAAGCTATATCTATTAAATCTCAATGATAGATGATTAAATCTCAATGATATTGGCTGCTGAGATAAAGAGAATTTCTTCCCTTGGGACTGTGCCTCCAATTAGTTACTTAAATATCAAGTTGTCAGCATTAAAAACATATACATTCAAACAACATTAAATGGACTCAGTAAATTTTATTTATATATTTATTCATTTGCATGTTGAAGAAAAAAGGCCAGCAATTTAAAGGGGATATGGAGGGTTTATGAAAGGCACTAGGAAGAGAAGGCTGGGGGACATAACGTGTTAATTAAAAATAGTTTGGTTTCAAGTCACACAAATTTAAGTAGAAGGTTCAGGATTTGGAAGTGAATACTTCACCAGAAGGTGCTATTTTCCTAACCAAGAGGGTGAGATCATCTGTTCTAATACCTGACACTGTGTGGGGTCACAAAGTGAATGTGTTCATTATCATTTCAATAGCTCTGTCAACTGAAAAAAAAGGAACAGAGCATCTTATTTAAAAAGTGACTGTGCAGGCAAATAAACAAATATGGCAGGAAAGAAAGGACCAGGTTTACAGATGAATCCTCTTCTCCATGAGGCTGCCATGGAAGCTGAAGGATTGGCATTTATGAAAGTGGTGGTGAGTGTCAAAATCCATTGTGTATACTTGACACAGGGGTCCCACTGTCCAGAAACCATGAATAGAATTCTGAAAAAGGACCCATAGGGGTTCCAGGAAATGTGATGGCCCTACATAACTGGGCTATTGAGGGCAATCTATCTTTTTTTCCCTCACTTTACCCATTATCACAATAGCTAATCTAAGATTCTGGCAGCAGTGCTGAGCAGCTGGGAAACCTTGTACTTCCAAGCTAAAAGTAAGAGGACTGGGAACAGACAGAGTCAAAACTCATTAGCTTCAACAAGCTCAGTGTTGAGAGCAACACAAAGCTGATGCTTCTGACCTGATGGAGGAGCCACAAGGGCAAGAAAACAGCCTCAGTGAAGCAGAGGGTGTTAGAGGCAGAGGAGGATATGGCCTTTCTGCCAACAGGCATCTGCAAGGGGAGACACCACAAACAGGCTTCTCCTAACCCCCCTGCATAGTAACTTCAGAAATACATCTCCTGGAGAGTCTTGGTATGTAACAAAGGTGTCTGCATTATCAGGAAGTTTAAATGCCTTGCCTCTAACACAGAAATAGATAGAAATAGAACAGCAGTATATAGCTGAGAACACTGTGATTCTAAACCTTGTGTTATTTCACATCCACGCTGTGGCATGATCACATGCGAACATTGTAAGATGTGCCCAATTTCAGGCTGCTGCAACACACGAGTTTGGGTACGAGATAGGGTTAGTAGTTTCACTGTGTTTCTTAAATGCCAGTATTCTATCATTGGTACCATTTTCTATGAGGGGGATTTCAGACCTACAGAAAAGGCTAGTCTAATCATGGTGGCACAGTAAGTATCTGGGCATATGAATTTCCATAGAAGCTCATGTGAGAAGAAAAGGTGTGGCTTCCAGGTACCAGTGAAGACTGTACCTTTAAAGCCAGCCTGAAGGTCATCTACTAGGAGGCCTCATATGTCTGTTTGTTTAAAGGAGAAGCAGATTAATTATAGCTCATTGAAGAACCAACTGCTGATGTACAAATACAATATAAAAATTAACCAACATTTTGTTGGGGAAATGGAGAGCTTATAGGCTTAAAGAATTGAATATTCTTCAAGCAGAAAAACAGGGGAGTGACAGAGGACTTTGGCCATGTCTTGAGCTGGATGAGAGGAATACCAGGCTATCAGCTACCACTAATACCCCACTATGTACTGCTCTCTGTATTCTAGCAGGGTTATCTTTCTGAACCCTCAGAGGGTATATGTGACTGTCATATCAGGTAATAAAGTCCAATGCAAGTAATCTAGATTACTAAAAAAATCAGGGGTCCTGACTGTCATCAGCTGAGTAATTTGGGTACAAAATTATCTTACTTCTCCGAGTCTTTCTTTTTCATATTGTCAAAGGAGATCATAACTGTTTGGGGGACTATAGGAGGATTAAAGGTAACACACACATACCACACACACACACACACACAAACACACGATGTAACTCTAATATAGCAGGTGCACAGCAGGCTTCAAATATTAGACTTGCTGCTCCTGTTAATATTGCTATTGTAAACTTAAGTATCTATTACTTGTAAAGTAAAAAACATGTCAAAAGTGTTTCGATGGCCCTTTGCAGAATCCAGCTATTTCTGTTACTGGGACATAAATTTTCTTTGACAATGGTGGAAACCACACTTATTTCCCTGAAGTGAATGTATTTAGTTCCCACATAGCACCCTCCATGCCTACTGTGGATGTTCTTCTGAGGGAGAGGTGGGGAGTATTTCTTTCAAACTTGTCACTGAGCCAGAAATTTCTTTACCAGCTTCAGTAATACCCAAACCTGGGTATCTGAAATATGTTTAAGTGCTAAGTATCCCCAAGCAGCACACCATGAGGATATGTTCTGGGTGTGTCTCGTTGCCTATCTTTAAATGTTCTCAGATCCTGTTGGTACCTGTGATCATCAATGTCTGGCAGTGAGAACTTGGCAGGGTCTTCCAGTTCTCTTTTCTCATAATCAAGAAGCACTCTATTTTACCCATGGTCCCCAGATAACCATTCACCCAGAGGACTTATACAATTTATAGGTACAGAATTATCCTGGGCCCCAGTTCCAGGAGGATGGCCAAGCTAGAAGATTATTTCTATTGATGTGAATGGAATTTATTTTCTAGAATTTTGCAATATTGAACCACCAGTAATGATACCCAGTCTCTTAGTTCATGATGATACCATGTAGGAGACACTTAACATTTTAATGAAGGAAAGCACATTTGAATAGGCAATAAATGTGGACTAAAGATTAAGGAGTATTAGATGAATATTCAATGGAAAGTGTATTGGCATGCATTTGTGTGACACAGTTTTTAATGACGTATTTAATATAACTAGAAGAGAAATTCATACCTTCCTGTATAATCAAGATATGTGTTTCACTTATGTTGACCAACAAACGTCATAGAAATCTTTGAAAGTGTCACTAGAAATCCATGTTTGTGGGCATACACTGAATGACGAGGCACCATTAGTGATGAAGCAATAAACATTAAATCAATGGACCTGGAGACTAGAGGTAAGAGCTACTTTGTTTTGGCACAAATGTGTCATGAAAAACTGTGTGCTGCAAGTAATCTAGGTGCTGCTGCTTCACTCTCTATGTGGGAACATAAAAGCAGCCATGAAGCATACACTTGGCAATACTTCACGTGAGTAGGTGGTGCCTCGATGCTGGGAGGGCACTAGCAGAATAATAGAAACACATACAGTATGTCTTCTCTGTCCGTGTTCCAAGTTCATGATCTTCAGATGGATCTGAGAATTCTGATATAGAATTTTAAATAAAAATTTATATAGACAAACACCTGGGTCAGGGTCATATAAATATGTGCAGCTGGTGATATTAAACATGGAGTCACCTCAACAGAGAGACAATGAAGGAAACCTCAAAGGAGTGCTTACAGAACTGTCATCCTCGCCTCACAGTTGAAGGGTCACTCCACATCTCACCAACAGAAATCCTTGCAGCTGTCAAAACTGAAGCTCCAAAGCAATTTGTCACAATTCTTCCTTGTGCTCACAATATCATACAAGATTGAGCAGCAGAATTTTAATATATTATATGCTCTATGGTATAAGAGAAAGATAAAACAGACTAAAAGGAAATATGATAAAATCCAGAGTAGCCCCTTTAAGAGAAGAAATCTGAGAGGTTTTCCTGGTTTGTGTGTATTTTGCACTACTTTCTAAGTTTTCACCAAATATGCTCTCTGGTTTTATCTTTCCTCTCACTGACTGTCCAATACTCTTCTCTTCTCTGAACAGTGTTCTATTTTACATATAGACTCATCCTCAGCTATTTACTCTAAACAAGCTAAATCCCTTGTCTTTGAAGTTTCACTAGAAGCACTCTCACTGACCCCTCAATATTACAGTTAAAGCCCTTCTATGAACCCCCACACTATCTGATAGGCCCTTACTACTCCACATGTAAGTACAAACTGGCTTCCAGTCCTGCACTTCAAAATACCTGCCACTGTTTGGCAACTCTGAACAAGTGAGTTGTGAAGAGCACTGACTCCATAAGCTACTCCATGGGAAGAACAAGGAAACGGAAGAGATGCACAAGTCAAACAACCCCAGGAAATGCTGTGCGAGCTGGCCCCCTCTAAATAATTATAATGGGCATTAGCATATTCCAAGCCTGTAAAAGGCACTGATATAAAGAATCTTGTTAATTTATTTTTAATCCAGTACTTCTCACACTTATTTAAATATGAATTCTTCCTTTATGTAACACCCATTAACATATATTTCCCAGAACACTTTAGGAAATTCTGGGTTTAAGAGATAAGGCTTCCAATAGAATTTTATGGTACATAAGAAGTAGTAAAAATACTAGAATGGTAAAAACTGCAACAAAATATCAATACTGATAAAGTATAGTGAGTGGTATATAAATATTTTATATTTTATATAGATATTAGCTTATTTCACTTTTACAAAAAATTTAAGAAATAAAAACTATTGTTCCCACCATATTACATGGAATTAAATACAACAGGAGAGTCATATTTTACTTCACAATTTCCCTCTTAACAGCATGCCACCACCCAAAATGGCACAAAATCTCCTTTCTGTGGTAGACTAGGTGACCAGATGGTCACACTCCTCTCTACTAGTCACCTTATCATCCTTTCTTTGACTTCTGTTCTCTTCTTTTATTCTTTCTCTCTTTGGTGCCTTTCTCAAAGATCCTTATTGTCTACTCTGTCTAACATCTGTAGATCCTAGGGCTTCAGAGATGAATCAAAAATGACTTCTGTTCTCAAACAGCTTTTAATCTAGACCACAACTCAATCTGCTTCTAAGGCTGGGACAGATTAAAATGTCTATGAGAGAGAATAGTCCTATAGATCAAGAGCTTCCAGAAGGGTGCTGATTTAAGGTGAAAACCCCATCTACAGATGTTTCAATCAGTCATATCTGAGATGACACATTTAGGATTACAGAAGAGGTTGACACTTTCACACTTTTGAAAAAAAAAAACCTAAATTAAAGTTCTTTCACAAATCAGACTGACAGAATTTAGGGTAAGTAGAACTAGTCTAACTTGAATATTTCCTGGATTTATGAGACATGAACAATAGTACAAGAATCTACCTGAGAAACAGGTAGAAAATTTTACTTACATGAAATTTATAAAGTATATATAATTTAAGAAAGATGGAATCCTGAACTTTGTTTATAAATAAGCTGACAATTAAACAGGTAAATAACGTCCAGGAACTATTTTATCATACTGCCATTCAAGGTGCTCTATTTAGGCTTCATAATCGACATGGAGAGTCAGTGAGATCTAGGAACTTTTTTTTTCTGCCCTTCTCCCCAGCCCCATGGCACAGTCAGTACTTGGTGCATTACAGATGCTAAGAGCTTAAAGAAGGAAAATGGAAGGAGAGAGGAGGAAAGCTGTGAAGGAAGGAGACATAGAAAAGACAGCAGAATAATAGAAGGCTATGGAAGTTCAGAAATTGGATGCTTGGATCCTGTGTCACAAATATCAGTTTTGGACTGGTAACCAAAACTCTCAAAGCTGCCTCACAATGTCCTTGTCCCTAAAATAACACTGGATAGACCTAGGGAAACAGTTCTGATCTGTCTTGTGGGTAGGGAGGCTCAGGCCTGACATTCTCCTAGAAAAAGTCAAGAGAGGAAAAAGAAGGAGAGCGAAGGGGAAAGGAGGGGAGGAGAGGAGAGAAGAGAGGGGAAGAGATGTAAAGTTCTGTTTGTGATTCAACTGGAGCTGCATAAGAAATGATGTACATGAAAAATTGATCATGACACTATGCCCAGGCAAATATTATTAATAATGCAGTATTTAAACACACAAAATACTCCTCTTAACGATGAAAAGAAACCCAAGGTCACAGTAAATAAAGTCATTCCAATGACATCAAAGAATGAAAATGTCTTCAAGTGCATTACTCCACTAGAGAGCCCTTTATCCACCATCTAGCAGATTTCCAGCAGAGGCACAAAGCCCTGTTCAACAGAAAGATGTCACTCCACTAAGTAGACTGGAAAAGAGCAGGAATCTAGGAACATTGTGCTTCTTTTTCTTAACTACTTATCTCTTAAGTGAGTGTAATGCAGTCCAAATATAACCAGGCCTCCAATTCCCTATCAGCAAAACGAAGGGGTTTCTACACAATCTTCTAAACCATCGAATTGTAATTATGAATACTTTCAGTCATGCAGTTAACACAAATTCCTAAAAGCAGGGAATGTTGACACCTTTGACAGACCTAAATTCAAATGTAAATTCTCCACATAATAACAGTAAGACCTTGATCAAATTATCTCCTCAAAGCTCAGAAGTCTGAGTAATGATACAAGACAATAACGTTTTCTAACTTGGATTTCTTCTGAGCACTAAGTAATTCAAGATAATATTGTGAGTAAGGAGAGTTTTGAAAAGCAAGTCATGTCTGTTTACCTTCAGAGTATGCTTTCTATACAACAGTGAAGACTACAAACATCAACAAATGTTTAGGTAGAAGGGAATGGATATGATAAAAATACACTCCATGCATGTATGGAATTCTCAAAGAATAAAATAAATTTATATAAAGACAAAAAAGAAATACAAGGTTAAAACTCAGCCACCTAGATGTAATAGAAACAGAGCTAGCTTGATGTTAAATGAATTAAGAAAAAGAATTAATGATACTTATTGTTGAAAAGAACATATTATACCACGCAAAAAGATCAGGAGTCAGAGGATAAGGAGGTAAACATTTAATTTCTCTGAGTTTTTAATTCATTTATTCAGACAGAATTTATATGGAGTATAGACAAGGTAATTTTATATAAATTTAATAAAGTAATTATGACATAAATATCAATAAATGGGAGCTATTATTAGTGTTGCTATTGGTTCTTTTAATTACATGTATATTGTTCTTAATTATTATTTCTAAAATAATTTCAATAGTCCATGAGGTGCTAACAACCAAAAACCTATCAGAAGCCTAAAATAGTATTTTCCACTGCTTTCCGAACATATATATCACAAAGAAAGTATCTGGAAATTGTATGCTTTGGCCTTTAACCAGGCTTTATTCTCAGAGGTATTATTTACATTTCAAATTTATTATTGTCTTCCATGTTGCTGACATGAAATAACCTTCTATTCTCTTCCACATTAAAAGAATACAGTGCTTCTTGGCTCCATAAATAATTCAGGCATTATTAATATTTTAAGAAGAATAAGCAATATATTTTAGATTCTAGAAATGCCATGAGGATTGAAATTAGTTATTTGTAGCAGAAAACTTAATTGAGTCAACATATTGATCGTTTTCTCTTTCAGGTTTCACTGCCCACAAAGTGAAGAGCAGTGCTTATTTCCACTCTCAATGTTGTACTCTTAATTGTATCTGCTAGATTTTATTTTTATAAAAACTCCAAAGTATCCAACCATGAGCATAATGTTCCATGAATTCCCCTTTCTCTACAAGTGCACCCTTCACACGCATTTTGAAAGGATGAAGGATGTGATATGTCACAAACAGCACCTAGTAGCTGGCTAAAGCAAAAGAAGGGAAGTACATGCTTCGTCTATGCTTATATCTGTGTGTTTGGGCTTACATAATCACTAAAATAATCTCTGGTGTTATAACATCCTCCCTCCCACAGGAAACAAAATTCTAACTCAAAGCGGAGTTGGTTAAACTTCCCACATCATAGGCCCAGACTGTGTATCCAATTCAGGAGCCACTGGACTACCCTCTCTCATAGCACAAACAATGATATGAGGAGCTAAGGTCCACTGAGTATTTGTTATGTTTCAGGTACTTTAAAATATTTACACACACTATTTTAATTATTCCAATGACTTCTCGAGATAGACATATTGTTATCTCATTTTGTAATGGAGAAAAGTAAACATTAGAGTTAAAGTAACTTCCTGATGCTAAGTGATGGAACAGGGACTGGCAATCTGCCTTCCAGGTCCAGGCTTAAAACCATTGCACTTGCTATATTCATAGAAGTGGCTTTTCATTAGGAGAGAAGTAAAGTCCACCAGGGGGCCATGTTCTCACTTCTAAATGGGACTCTAAACTGAGTTCTAATAAAGATCAGATAATCGTAGCTGATAACTCAGAGATGACAGCTGACACTGTTAACAATGGCTATTTCTGCATCAGTCTGGCAATTAGCTGCAATCATTTTCTTCCTGGGTGACCTATTACAGGACCTGTTCAGCAAAGGAGTCTTCTAGGGGTTTCTCTTTGTATTGGATTCTAGTTACAATCTATTTCCTTTTAACTTATATTACATAGAAGACTACCTATACCATCTTCAATGAGAGAAATCCAGAAGAAAGAACTTCATAGAGTTCATTGGCTAAATATTACAAGTGTTTTTACTTGGAAATGTAAATTATTTCCCATCTTGGTATATGGGTTGAATTTATGTGCATACATCATCATGTGCCTGTATTTACAGATGCACAAAGTTCATGCTTTCTCACCCATGTTGAAGACTCATAGTACAATGCATAAACAATGTTATAGTTTAGATCTAGAAACCTACTCTTTGGAGATAGACACAAGCCTCATATGGTTATAGATAGGTACATTGTACCTTAATGTAAAGAGTATATAGCGGCAAATATTTACAGAGTTTCTTCTAAATATCAGGCCCTGTATTGAGCCTCTGACTCGTATCTGTTACCTTTGTGGCTCCAGAAACTTGAAAGCACTGTACTTACTTCAGCCTAATCATTGACTTCTAGATCCTAATTTTCCTGTTACCCAGGATATTAAGGAAGTTATCTCCCATCCCAATTTAATCATTCTAGGTAGATAATAGAAGGTAATTCACAATTTCAGATGCTGATACAAGACAGCCAGTGTTGTTCATCTGTTGCTGCTTGACAATTGATTATAATTCTTACTGGCTTGAAATAGTAAATGTTATCTTTGGTCTTGTCTGAAAGTCAGGAATGTGGGAATGGCTCCACTGTATAATTCTAATTTAAGATTATTCATGAGGTTTTAGTCAAACTGTAATTCCAAGATACAACTGCAAACTCATCCTTGTGGCTGAGAGACTTCATTTTTCACCACACTGGGATCTTATGACTTAGTAGCTGGCTTCACAGAGAGAGGGAGAAGCAAGCCACATGTGAGAGTTCAGAGTGCTATTTATGTCCTTGTTTCAGGAGCAAAATTAATCATTAATATGGTATTGGATAATAAACACACCTTTGGTATGGTGAGGGGGCTAGTTTCTCGAAATGGCAAACAACAACAACAAATGTAATAATCACTTATTACAGCATAATTGAGAGATGGGTTTCAACATTTATCCAAATGTCTTTTACAAAGAGAAATAATTAAACAATGGATTTTGTTTAGATAAATTTATTATTGAATAAACTTAGTTCACATTTTAGGGTTAGTGGACTGGTCCTTTGGGATTCCTATACACAACACAACCCAGATATCTAAGCCCCAGTGATCATAATGAACCAGATTCTGTATTTAACAGTTAGGGAACCAATATGTTTCCTCTGGATTCTTCTAACATTATTGAGTGTCTCAAATGCACTAGGAACTGGACATGGGATATTTCTCATTGTTATATCCATCGATAAATAGGGATTTAAGGTCATATTTTGAGGATGAGAAAGTAAGCTCAGAGGGGTATTTATGATGTCACAGACTTTCAAATCTAAACCTGAAATTTATAAGAAAAATAATTTTAAATATTTGATTGTACTGGCAGCAGGTGTATAGTAGAGGATTGCAAATTCGATCATCAATAGGAGGAAAAGACCTCGGCCTTGTGAAGGTTTTGTGCCCCAGTGTAGGGGAATGCCAGGGCTAATAAGTGGGAGAGGGTGGGGTGACAGGCATGGGGAAGGGGGAGGCAAAAGGGATTTGTTCTTATTGTTTTTGTTTGTTTGTTTGTTTGTTTGTTTTGGAGGGAAACCTGGGAAAGGGAAAATGTACATGTAAATAAAGAAAACATCTAATAAAAAAAAGAAAAAAAAAGAAAATATCTAATAAAAGAAAAAAGAAAAAAAATATTTGCCCTATGGCACCTCCATGTAAACAGGGTGAAAATGTCCAAATAAAACTTTGGGTTTCTAAATATGATGATAAATTATAGCTTCTCTTTTACTGACATAAAGACAGAACAGGACTTTTAAAGTCATGCCATGGCCATATAAGATGATTGATATTTTCAGTCTACTTTAGCCTATCTCAGCTACTTAAAAGAAGAACACAAAAGTGAGTCAGGATGGGTGAAGAAAGCCTATAACCCCAGCACTTGAGAAGCTATGCTAGATTCCAGCCTGGGATATACGGGCAAAGTATATCTCTAAGAAAAGTAGATAAAAGAGATTATCATAATCTGAAGATTATGTTGCCACTCTTCAGTGCCACAAGAAACATCTATTACACAAGTATGAAAAAAGATTTATCTGTTTAACCCTTTAGTCCTGAAACCATAGATGAACCAATTTTGGCATGGCATGGTACCTATTCACCTTCATATTTATCTGGGATTCTTGTGGATAAAAAACAAACAGGCCACACATTCTAACATGTTAAAAAGTGGGCATAGACAAACTGTCAGCTTCAACAGCACTTTCTAAGTTATTAATCTTCAACCAGCACTTAGCAGCTTCTTACCCCCTCCCAATCCTGCTTTTTGAATTTAAGACCTCTTAGAACATCATCTAAGACCAATTGTGTGGTCTTAAATTTTTTTTTTCAGATTTTTGGCTCCCTGAGATTCAATTTCCTATCTGCAAAATGAGGATAAAATCATTCAGCTAAACAACAAAAGTCTTGTGCTATCTGTTTGATCTTAAATTATTTACCCTGTTTCAGTCTGAACGTGACTCACCTGGACAAGATAATGATCCCTTTCTTAGACGTGTATTAGCACTGAGATAATATGTGTTAAGAACTTGTCATTTAGAACTAATATGCAGTATAAACTAATAATCACTGGGTACTAAGTAAATACATATTATATTTTACTATTCTCATCATTTATTATTATACCATAGATGTTTTCTACAATCGAGAAACTACTCCATGCGGTATTTGACATATGACCTCCAAATATGTTACTCTACATTTCTGAAATTAATTTAAAAAGAACATTATAGATTTGCATGCATTATTCTAGAACAAGCATATCCAATCTGTGGCCCTATGGGCTACATGTATCCAAGGTTAGCTATGAATATAGTCCTATTAAAAATCATAAACTCAATCAAAACATGAGATCTTTTTGCAATTCTATTTTCTTGTTTATGTTTCTCAGGCATGGACATTGTATGTGACAATATCTTGTCTCAGTGTCAAACACAAAGGTCAGAAACACCTATCTGCATTAAATGTCAATTACTTGAGTCTATCCTAAGTCAGTGATAAGTGAACAAATGATAGATAGTTTATATTTACTGAGTACCAAAGGTGATATTTCTTGTCTTTAAGAACAAAGCCATACTCAACAAAGCACTCACAATTTTACTCAACTGCAATCTTCCTTCAAGTTGTTCTTGTACAAACACCCAAATACATGTCATTTCAGACAAACAAATGAAACAAGCTAATTATTGGAACTGTGTATAATAGCAATAGAGTTTGGGCTTCCAAAGGTTTGACAAAAATTAGTTATGCTTCCTTCATTTATTATGTGCATTCTATGGCAAGTTCCACAATGTTTTAGGGATTTCTTTTTTGCCATTTGTAAAATGGAGGTAATAATTAATCTTTATTATTACTGAAGAGCTGGTGAGGCAATAAATATAAAAATTCATTACACAGCAACTGCCACATAACAGGAAACTGAAGAACTATGAGTTCCTTTGTTATTTCTCTAACACTCTGTTTTGAAAGGGAAGTTGGTAATAGGTATCAATTTTGCCAAAATACCCAACAAAGGGAGATAGACCATCTCTAGTAGACAGCCAGTACCCCCAGTTGAGGGCTAGGGCCACCGAGCCATCTCAAAAATTTTAACCCAGAATTGTTTCTATCTAAAGAGAATGCAGAGACAAAAAACATGGAGCAGAGACTTTAGGAAAGGCCATCCAGAGGATGCCCCATCTAGGGATCCATCCCACCTACAGACACCAAACCCTGACACTACTGCTGATGCCAAGAAGTGCTTGCTGACTGGAGCCTGGTATAGCTGTCTCCTGAGAGGCTCTGCCAGCACCTGACCAATACGGATTCAATTGCTCACAGCCAACCATCTGACTGAGCCTAGGGATCACAATGGAAGAGTTAAGGGAAGGAGTGAAAGAGCTGAAGGGGATTGCAACCCCATAGGAAGAACAACAATATCAACTAACCTGACCAACCAGAACTTCCAGGGACTAAACCACCAATCAAAAACTACACATGGAAGGACCAATGACTCCAGCTACAGATGTAGCAGAGGATTGCCTTATCTGGCATCTATG
>JADRCD010193416.1:0-92632 GCA_019843815.1 Montemys delectorum
TTTTTGTTTTTTTTTTTTAATTACTCTCTTACTTTCTATGCTGAGGGTTATAAACTTGTTTTTGTCAAAAAAGAAGAAAAGTAGTTCTAGACAGTAGTATATTGATGATAGTTTGATTATTAAATTAGGGAATGCAAATTGAAATAAATAAATGGTGCCACATCTTCATGAAGGTAATGTGGTGTGTGTGTGTGTGTGTGTGCGCGCTCGAGAGAGAGAGAGAGAGAGAGAGAGAGAGAGAGAGAGAGAGAGAGAGAGAGTCATAGTGAGCCCTAGTTTGCCTGGAGCTTCCTATGCTGACCAGGTTGGCTTGCAATTTACAGAGATCTACTTACTTCTGCCTCCCTAGTTCTGGGATCAAAGGTGTGCGCCACCACACTCAGCTGATTAAAAGAAGTTTTAATCTGACAATAATTGGTGACTATGTAGCAGAAATGATAATTTTAGAAACAACATATAGAGTATAGATTGGTACAGATGCCATTGGAGATTGTATTGTAGTTCTTACTCTTGTAATTCTTATTGAAGTTGAAGTGTTTGTAAGAGAATACAGGTAGGAGGTGGTGACAGCGTTGATGTTATGTGTGAATTCCCCTCCTTCCCCTTCCTTCCTGTTTGTTTTTGCTTTTTGAGACAGGGTTTCTTTGTGTAGCCCTGGCTGTCCTGGAGCTCATCCCTGCCTCTGCCTCCTGAGTACTGGGATCAAAGGCACGTAGCACCACTGCCCAGCATTTTTTTTCTTTTCCTAAAGCAGGACCGATGATGTAGCTTGATAGTAGAGCAGTTGCCTAGCATGTGTGAAGCTTGCACTTTAATCCTAATGATATGCAGGCACATGTGTGTGAGGAAGAATTGCTGTGGTGTTAACAGTTCTGGAGAGCTGAGTACAAGTGTTATGTTGCTCTACAGCTTTTCTCTTCCCCATTGTCTGCTGATGGATGGGACTTTTAAAATCTGTAACTTAAATCACCCCTCCCCCCATTTTGGTTCCAGCTCTTAGGAGGCAGAGACTGGTGGATCTTTTTGAGTTCAAGGCCAGTCTGATCTTCATGATGAGGTCTAGGCTAGCCAGAACTATAAAGTGAGACTCCGTCAAAACAAAAAAATAAAACACAGCAAAAAGTAAAAAATATTTCCTTGTTTTGTTATCTGTTTTTATTTACTTGTTTATTTTGCAATGTTAGGGATTAGACTCTAGCCATAGCATGTGGGGTACTTGCTTTACTATGGAGCTGGACCCCAGCACCCAGTCACATTTTCAGCATAATGGCACATGAATCATTTGGTTGTCAAATGCCATTTTCTTGCTTTTTTATTTTCCTTATGATTTTCTCTGAGGTGCTGGGAGTTGAACCTAGGCCTTTTCCTGCTGGATTATATCCAGCCCTCAGAGTGCTATTCTAGTTGGATTTGTCCCAGAGTTCTTTTCAGTCAGATTCAGACTAAACATTTTTAGCTGACATACTAAACTGATTTTGTCTCATTGTGCCGCCATAAGAAACACCCACTGATGCCAGTTTTGCTAATGACATATTTTTGATTAAGGAGTCTCACAAGACTTTTCTTGTAAAGGCATTCTTTTTCCTTTTTAATAAATAATTTATAGAATAATAACATTTTTTGCTTTCTCAAAGTCATCTTTTGGTGTGTGTGTGTGTGGGGGGGGGGGGGTGCATATATGTATAAGCTACAAACTAATGATAGATGTCTTCCTTTATTGCTTTCCATCTTCTTTCTTTCTTTTTTTTCCAGAGATGGGGTTTCTTTGTGTAGTTCTCACTATTTTGGAACTCTCTGTAGACCAGGCTAGCTTCAACATCAGAGATCCACTCATTGACCCCTACCTCCTGAATGCTGGGGTTAAAAGTGTATACCATCACCCAGGTTCCACTTTATGCTTCAAGATAAGTTTGCTCATTTAGCCTGGAGCTCACCGATTGGCTAGACTGGCTGGCAGCAAGCCTCTGGGATCCTCCTGTCTTTGCTTCCCCAGCTCTGCAATTGTAAGATGTGTCATCACAGCAGACTTTCTGTGTGGGTAATGGGATAGAATTTAAGACCTCATGCTTATATGGCAAGCATTTTATCCACTGAGACATCTCCCTAGGCCTTCTGTCCACTTTGCTCCCCCCACCCCCCTTTTTTTTGAGGCAGGATCTCACTTTGTAGCCTCATGGCCCTCAGACTTGCAATGGCAGTTTGGGAGACATTATCTTCTTAAATAATGGGTTTACAAGCAGGAGCCAATGTCTTTGGTTTATGATTTCTCTGTATATGTACTTCTAAAGGGTGTTGGGATTGTGTTTGCATGCCCCCTGTTTGTTTAAAAAGGGTTGCATTGTGTGACTTTGAACTGTTGATCCTCTTGTCCAGTTCTGGTGTCACCATGCCTGGCCTAGATTCTAGATTTAAATAGTGAGCCCTCCTCTCGGGGTGCATTCTTGGTTCCTGTCCCAGTGCTGCCGTTTCTGTCCACTAGCTGTCTCCACTGAGAACGCTGAGCTATTCTCTGATGGTGCATACAGCACACCTACCACTGCATAAGGAACTACTGTCTGACAGTAGGATTTCAGAGACTACAGATATAGTCTAACTTTTCGTTTGTATAGCTAAGTGTGAAATTCGTTACTTTTTAAATACCTACGTGTTTGCAGAAAAGCTTAAGAGGAAAAGCAGGTACATCTTGGTACTAAAGCATTTACTTTATTCTTTGATCTTTTCTATTCTTTCTTTGAGACAAGTCTCATAATGCAGTCCAAGCTGGTCTCAAACTTGAGATCCTGTCTCAGTGTTGGGATTACAGGTAGGTGTTATGATTTCCATTTCTTTCTAGAATTACTCTTTCTTTCTTTCTTTTTTTTTTTTTTGTATTTTCGAGACAGAGTTTCTCTGTATAGCTCTGGCTGTCCTGGAACTCACTCTGTAGACCAGGCTGGCCTCGAACTCAGAAATCCACCTGCCTCTGCCTCCCAAGTGCTGAGATTAAAGGCGTGCGCCACCACTGCCTGGCTTAGAATTACTCTTTCAAAGGAGAATATATTTGAGAGAATTGTTTTCATGTTCTAGAAATCTCAAGGGTAAATTATAATTTTTTTCTTTTTTAAGCTTGTGCAAATTGAATCCAATCCCTCTGGAAGAATAGTGTTTTTTGCTGCACAAATAATTTTTTTCCTTAGGCTGACCCCCCCCCCCCCAACCCCCGAGACAGGGTTTCTCTGTATAGTTCTGGTTGTCCTGGAACTTACTCTGTAGTAGTTAAGTATTTGTGTCATATAAGCTATACAAACTAGTGTTTGTATAAAACTTCTTAGGATTCTTAACTTCCAAAGTAATTGTTTTCAAGATGTTTTCATTTGTAAAAGAATTCGAACTAGTAATTTCTTTATGAAATATACATTTTGGAAATTGCTTAAATAATAGTAGTAGTAGTAGTAGTTATTACTATTACTAAATAATAATAATTATTATTATTATTGTTAATTATTATTATTTGAGACAGGGTCTCACTATGTATCCTTGGTTGTTCTGGAACTTGCTCTGTAGCCCAGGCTGGCCTTGAACTTAGAAGAAATCCTCCCACATCTGCCTCCTGAGTACTAAAGGTGAGTACCACTGTCCTTATGATTTTATAAAACCATTTTCAAAAGTCCAGTTCTGTTTTGTTCCTAGGGTAAGAACCAGTTCTGAATTCTTCAGTGCAGTGCCTAGATAAAGTGTTCAATATCAATTGATACCTCAATTTCTTATGTTTTTTGTGTGTAAATGAATGAGTTAGGAAAGGTTTATTTAGAAAATGTATTAATAAGGATAGCAAGATGGCTCTGTAGGTGGTAAAGGTGCTTGCCATGTTAGTGTGACAACTTCATTTCCATCCCTGGGACATGTAAAGGTGGAGAGAATTAACTCCACATGGTTGTCCTTTAACTTCCATATGCACACCACTGCACATATCACACATATGCACACATAATAGTAAGGAAAAAGTAAAATCTAAAAACAGACTTTTTAGGAGTCTTTATAACATAATAAATAGTGATAATAGTAAATGATAATTGTTTTGAGATTTATGTGTATAGGTATTTTGCCTGCATATGTGTCTGTGTAACACATGCATACATTACCTGTGGATGCCAGAAGAGGATGTCAGACCTCCTGGAATCGGAATTGTAAATAGTCATGTATGTGGTATGAATTAAACTTGTTTCTTTGGAAGAGAAGTTGGTGTTCTTAACTGCTGAGCTGTATCTTACATAGCTATCCTATATCTTTCTGAGTGTAAAGATGAATCTGATATCTGCTAAGTATTTCTACCTGAAAAAATACTTACATAAATTACATAATTTACAGCCAGTTGTGGTGGTGTATACTTGTGCTTTTTTCTTTGTTAGTTTTTTGAGACAGGTTCTCTTCATAGCCCTAGCTGTCCTAAAACTCACTCTATAGACCAGGCTGGTCTCAAACTCACAGCGATCAGCCTGCTTCAGCCTCCCAAGTGCTGGAATTGAAGGTGAGCACAACCATATCTAGCATGTGGAATATATACTTAGAATCTGAGCCATTCAGAGCTGGATGCAAGAAGAACAAGAGTTCAAGGCTAGCCTTGGCTATTGAGTGAGCTTTAGAGCTATTTGAGACCCTGTCTCAAAAACAGACACAAAAATCCCCATCTAAAACAGCAACAGCAAAACACTGTGTTGTTTTGTTTTGTGTGTGCATGTGTGCTGTGGTTTTAAACCCAGGATCTCAGGCATGCAAGAGACATCTAGACCACAGTTTTGCTTAGGCTTGTGAATGTGTTTATACACCTTTCTTAGTAAGCGATTTTCTTAAGACAAGGCTGTCTGCATACTCTTGTAACTATAAAGCAGACAGGAAGTCTGCTCATTATCTAAGCTGTCTGTCCAGAAAGATGCTTGCTTGGTCTTGCTTCTATGTAATTCTGATACACCCACACAGAGACTAGAAGAAAGCATGTTGTCAAACATGTTCAGTTCTTCTTTTTCTTCTGTTGCCCTACTAATGAATATTTTATTAATTATTTTCTGTAACTCTTGAAGGATTGAGTAGTGGCTTTCAGTTGGAAAAGGAAAAATATTGAAAAAGGGCCAAGGGCTAGTAGCTCTTTTTCCTTTACTTCATGTTCAGAGCCAAGTAGTACCCTTTGAAGCAATTATTTGGATCAAATATCTTTTTTTAAAAACTTTGTGGTACTTTACTTCAAACCCAGGCCTTGGACATGTTAGGCAAGCACTTTACCATTGAGCTACATTCCCATTTTCAATGCTTATGGTTTTAAAATTTTAGAAATTTGTGGGGTAGCTCAGAGGTTAAGAACACTTAATGCTCTTGCAGAGATCCTGGATTCAGATCCTGGCACCCATGAGGCAGCTCACAGCTGTCTATAATTCAGTTCCAGGGTATCTGATGCCCTCTTTTGACCTCCATGGGCACCAGGCACATATGTGGTGCACATACATATATCCAGGCAAGGAACTCATAACCAAATAAATTCTTAAAAATTTAAAACTTAGATTAAACTGATCTATTTTTTGGTTTTTTGAGACAGGGTTTCTCTGTGTAGCCTTGGCTGTCCTGGAACTCACTCTGTAGACCAGGCTGGCCTCAAACTCAGAAATCCACCTGTCTCTGCCTCCCAAGTGCTGGGATTAAAGTGCCGATCTATTTTTAACCCACTTTGAATATATATTATGTGTAAAGGAGATAGTACCGCAGAGAAATTTCAGGATGCTTACAAATAAAAATATTGCTGTTTTTTTTTTTTTTTTTTCCTTCTGGAGATAGGGTATCACTGTATAGCCCAGGCTAGCCTTGAACGTCTAGTGTTCCTTCTGTTTCAGTCTTTGAAGTGCTGGAATTATAGGCATAAGCTACTCACACCTGACCAAGAGCTTTCTGTACCAGAGAAACTTAAGAAACAGTTTTCTGGTCCCTCCCACCCCAGGAAGTATTTCATCTCAGAGGGTATACTATTTATTGCATACCTATGATCCCAATGTTTAAGAAAATGAGACAGGAATCTTAGGAAGGTTTGAGACCCTCCTGAACTGCACAGGAAGACCCTGTCAGAAGAACAGAAAGAAGGAAGAAAGGAAAAAAGGAAAGAAGGGAAAATAAATTAGTTTGTCTTTCCTTCCTTCTTTGGAATGCAGAGAAGCTAACCTTTTTTTTTTTTTAATACAAGATCTCACTACATATCTCAGGCTGGTCTGGCCTGTGAAGGTATACCAGGTGAGCCTCAAATTAACAGGGATTTGCCTGCCTCTGCCTTTTTTGAGTGCTGGGATTAAAGGTGTGCACACCTTGCCCAGCAAGAACTCTAGCTTTGACCCTTTAAAATAATGTATCCTTTAGCCATTTAAGGTTGTATTATTCCAACTTGAATTCCAACAGCAAATGACTTTAAGACTTTCTCTGAGTGTTTGCTTATTTATTTATTTATTCATCTATCTATCTATCTATCTATCTATCTATCTATCTAATCTTTCTATCTAGGTTTTCGATATATAGGGTTCTCTTTGTAGCCCTGGCTGGCCTAGAACTCATTTTATAGACCAGGGTAGCCTGGAACCTCTTGCCTTTGCCTCCTAAGTGTTTGGATTAAAGGTGTGCATCCCTATGCTTGGTGATCTGAGTGTTTTTAAAAACTTAAAAATATTTATTAAAACTTTTAAGTTATTTTATTTTTCATTTTTTGTATACAAGTGTTTTGTGTGCTTGCCTGTCTATATATGCACCACATGTTTGCCTGGATTCCTTGGGTGCCAGAGAGGGCATTGAATTCTCTGAAGTTGGAGTTACAGACAGTTGTGAGCTGCTGTGTGGGAACTGAACCTGGATCCTTTGCAAAAGCAACAAGTGCTCCCTCCCTTTTAAAAGATTTATTTATTTATTTAATGTATATGAGTGCACTGTGACTGTCTTCAGACACACCAGAAGAGGGCATTAGATCTCATTACAGATGGTTGTGAACCACCATGTGGTTGCTGGGAATTGAACTCAGGTCCTCTGGAAGAGTGGTCAGTGCTCTTAACTGCTGAGTCGTCTCTCCATCCCAAGTGCTAACGTTTATCGAGTTCTTTTTTTTTTTTAAAGACATTATATAAAGTAGTAGAAATTATGAATTCCATTCTCTAAGGACATTTTAATTTATTTTTAAAGATTCATTCTTTCACTTTATGAGTCTTTTGCCTGTGTGTACATCTGTGCACCATGTAAGTAGCAAGTGCTCTAGGAGATCAGAGGAGGGCATCTGATTCCCTGGAACTGGAGTTAGAGGCAGTTTGAGCCACTGTGGGGGTACTGGGAACTGTAGGAGCAGTTAGTACTCCTACTCCTGAGCCGTTTCTTTAGATCCAATGAAGAGATTTCTTTTTTAAATGAGGACATTTTAATGGTTAGTTTATATTGAACAGCTAATTTTGGGCCAAAGAGATGATTCAGTAGAAAAAAGTATTTGCTGTGAAAGTCTGTTGACCTGAGTTCAATTCCTAGAACTGGTGTGAAAGTGGAAGGAAAGAACTGACTGGAGAAAGTTGCCCTCTGACCTCTATGTTCCTTCTGTTCCGAGTACGCTTTGTCACCCCGCACCCACACACCATAACAACTGATGTTTTAGGCTAAGAGTTTTCCTTTGGGTAGAAACACAGACAATGGTAGTAATGCTGATTGAAGTTTACTGAGTGCTTATGATTATTGTTAACATCAACATCCCAGCTGGGAGCTGTACCTCAGTTGTTAGAGTGCTTGTGTAACATCTGTGAAGCCCTGGGTTTAATCCCTGGCACTTACTGTCCAGGCATTGTAGTGCAACCTTGTAATCCCAGTGCTTAGGAGGTGGAGACAGAAGAAACTCAAGGTCATCCTTGACTACCCAGGTGAATTTGAAGCCAGTCCTGGCTGCATGAACTGCCTTAAAAACAGTAACAACAAAGATACAAAATATGGTAAATGTGATAAATTATTCCTTGTAGGTACTTCTTTTCTTTTCTTTCTTTTTAAAAAAGATTTATTTATTCTTATTTTATGGGTATGGGTGTTTTGCCTGCATGTATATCTATGCAACATGTGTTTGCTGTGTCTGAGGAGGCCAGAAGAAGGTGTTAGATTCCCTGGGACTGGAGTTATAGTCAATTTCCATTTGGGTGCAAGGAATTGAACCTGGGTCCTCTGGATGGGCAGCCATTGGTCTTAGCCACTGAGCCATCTCTCTAGCTCCTTATTTAATTTTAAAATTGTGTGTGTGTGTGTGTGTGTGTGTGTGTGTGTAAGGAGACTGGCAGAGGACATCAGATCATCGTGGGATGGGAGTTAACAGGCAGTTGCAAGCCATCTTATGTTCTTCCAAGAGAGCGACAAGCACAACAAGCATGGCCCACCATGCCTGGCTTTTTGGTAATATTCTGAGTTAATTCCTAGCAATTTTCTTCTAAATGTTTATATATCACTTCCTTCTTAGAATTTGAGGAAGTTGAGATTCTTTAGTCCTGAAGTCCAACTAGGACTTACATTGCCAGGCAGCTGGAAGCTTCTCAAGAAGACTGGGCGTTGTCTGCACTCTGGCTTATATGCAAGTACTTGTTCCACAGTGAGGGGTTATCTGCTTACATTGAACTAATTCATTCACTTTCAGACACGTTTATACTATGGTCATACTCATCCCTCACTCCCTCTTAGCTTCTTCCACCCTCCTTTTCCCAACAAGTTCTAATTCTAGTTCTACTGAGTGAGGCAACTGTAAGTGTGACCTTGACCATAAGAAGCTCTCATAGCTGGGAGACAAATGCATGGCTTAATAGACAGACAGACAGATAGACAGTCAGGTGCGCGCACACACACAAAGAAGAGGGGAGGAGAAAGATTGAGATTTTGTGTGTGTGTGTTACTAGGGAAAACCAAATTCTAAAACTATATATAACTAGATTTTCATCTCAACTTTCATGTTACTAATTTGACCATGGGAAATTAAATCATTTTTTTTTCTTTCCTCAGCCATGTAGCTCTATGTTGTAATTGAAACTACTTATATATCATCAGGTGTGGTGGTATACTCCTTTAATTCCAGCACTTAGGAGGCAGAAGGCAGAAGCAGTGAACCCCTCCACCTTGGTGTTGTTGTTGGTTTTTTTTTTTTTTTTTTTTTTTTTTTTTTTGGTTTTTCGAGACAGGGTTTCTCTGTGTAGCTCTGGCTGTCCTGGAACTCACTCTGTAGACCAGGCTGACCTCGAACTCAGAAATCCGCCTGCCTCTGCCTCCCAAGTGCTGGGATTAAAGGCTCGTGCCACTACTGCCTGGCCACCATGTTGTTTTTTGAGACAGGGTTTCTCTGTGAAGCTCTGGGTGTCCTGGAACTTGCTTTTGTAGACCAGACAGGCCTTGAACTCACAGAGATCCATCTACGTCTGCCTCTGCCTCCTCAGTGAGCTTCAAGATTCTGTCTCAAAACAACAAGAATAAAAAACCTCCTCCAAAGCAAAACAAATAAACAAAATCCCCCTAAAAACTTAAATGGCTCTGTGGGTAAAGGGGTTTGCCACCAGTGCTGAGAGCCTGAGCTCCATCCTAGGGTAGATGGAGAGAACTGACTCCCACAAGCTATTGGCAGATTTCTGACTTCCATGTGCTCTGTGACATTTCCTCCATAACAAATTAAGGAAAAGGGAATTCTTACCTTCAGGACTGGAAGTGTTGGTGGAGTACATACTTAGCATGCATGTGGGTATAGGTTCAGCTTCCAGGATCAAACTGCAACAAAACAAAAACTCATAGTATTTCATGGTTGAAATTGGAGTATTTAGGCACTCAGGTGATGCAGAGTGCAAGTTTGAAATGCTACTACTATTTCCTAAGGCCTATGTACTTACTACCTCTAGTCAGTTGAAACTATTCAACCACAACCATTCTACATTGTCTCTCTGTCTCTCTCCAAGTAGACACATTGTCATTGTAGCCCAGTTTGGTCTAACTTTCTATATAGCTCAGGCAGGCCTTGAACTTGTAACAACTCTTTTTTATCATCTCCCCTTCCCCTCCCTCTCCAAATGCTGGTATTACATGTATAATAAGCCTTTTCTCTCTTTTTTTCTTCCTTATTTTATATGCGTGGATGCTTTGCTGGATGTATGTATGAATACTCACACATGTCTGGTGCCTGTGGAGGTCAGAAAAGGGAGTTGGATCACCTGGAAGTGGAGTTGCTACATGGTTGTATACCACCTTGTGGTGGCTAGGACTTGAACTAAGGTCACCTGCCAGAATAACTAGGGCTCTTCACTGCTGTGTTACCTCTCCAGACTTGGCTTTATATATGTTCATTGCTGGAGACTAAACCCAATCAAGCATTCTACTACTAAGGTGCATCCCTAGCCAAGAACCTGGTTATTTCAAATAGGGTTTATATAGCCTAGGCTCATTTGAAGCTCAGGATCCATCTGCTTCAGCCTCCTGAATGCTGAAATTGCTGGTTTGTACCCCATGTTTTGGCTTAGCTATAACTTCTGGTAGCTTAAGATAAGGTTTGCTGTGGGTGATAGTCAACTTAAAAGCTGGCTTTTCATGGCTGAGTGTATTGCTTAGGTGTAGTGTTTGTTTGCCAATTGGGAGAGAGGTTATGGATTCAATCTCCTACTCTGCAAGATCTGAAAAAAACAACCAACCAACCTACAAAACCCTGGTGTTTCTTAAACAGTTCTGCTTAGGAAATATATTTACCTTGCTCCACATATGAAACTAGTGCAAATTTGTATAATGAAATTTTTTGTATTTTGTTTTTCTAATCTCAGCAAACTAAAAGAAAAAAAATAATATTGTGTGTGTCACAGAATGTTAGTCTGTTCTAGAACATCGTAGGCTAGTTGGTGCCTTTTCTAGGGAGTAGTTGACAGAGACTGTGGTACATTACAGCATTAATGCTTTTCTCAAGATTATATTATTTTACTGAACAGAATGCTTGAATTTAAAAACATATTACTTATATAATTAAAAATTGTTTCCAGGTAGTGGTGGTGTACATCTTTAATACCAGACCTTGTGAGATCTCTGAGTTTGAGGCTAGCCTGTTCTTCAGAGTGAGTTCCAGAATAGCCAGGACTTCACAGAGAAAAACAAAATGTCTTGAAAAACAAACCAAAACCAAGCAGACCAAAGTTTTGCCAGGTTCACACCTGTATCCTAGCATTCAGGAAGCTGAGGCAGGAGGACTTCAGTAAATTGGAGGCCAGCCTGGCCTAAATAAATAGTAAAGTTCAAAGTCAGGCTGGAATATATAGCAAAACCCTCTACAAAAACTAAGGAACTCTTAAATAGATAGACAACAATAAAGACAGGCAAAACCCAAACAACCTCCTCCCTTTGTCTTTTAGAATAGTTGTAGAAAAAATAAGATACACAGAGTTCCACAGACCTGTATGAAGTCTCCCTACTTCTGCCATCTTCCACTAGTCTGCTATGCTTATACACTTAGTGCACACTGCTGATAGACTGTTAGTTTATTCAGTTTTCCTCCTTTTTTAACTTGTCTTCTAGCGAACACCATTATGTTCATTTATCACTGTATAATTTTTAGTTGAAACATTTTTTTAAAAGTTGGCCTGCCTCTGCCTTCTGAGTGCAGGGCTTAAAGGTGTGCACCACCATGATGGTAAGTGGCCAGTCTTCAGTGGTATTCATCAGACCTACTCTAGTTTTAGTTTCCTCTCTACTTTGTTGACTACTGAAGTGTCCTCTATAGTAATTGAATACATTGGATTTGTATGTTTCATGTTCACTCTCTTAATGTTAATAAAGGGATACTATTTGGGCCAAGGTTGTAGTTTAGTGGTAGAATGCGTAGCAACTACAAATATAATTTGTGAACCTAGTACCGTAGAAGTTACAAGGAGGATCCTGTCAACAATAGGATTGCATTGTAGTCCTCTGTTCTTCAGAGAGAGGGAGAGAAGAAGAGAGCTTGGGAGGGGAATACAGAAAGAGAGAACCTAAGATTAAGCTAGATAGTCGGCTGTTTATTTGAACTCTAAATGCTGCCTTAGAGTTTAAAATTAGTAGATACATCATTATAAATTGGGATGCTTTTAATTAGAAATTCTCATAAAATGTGAAATGTTATTTTGGAGTAATTTATATTTTTTTGAGAGTCTTATAGCCTACACCACCCTCAAATTTGCATTGTATTTGACCTTGAACTTTTGATCTTTCTGCCTTTATCTCCCCAGTGCTAGGATTATAGTTGTGTGTCACTGTGTCCTGTCACTGTGTCCTGACACTTGTACTAGATGTATTCTCCTT
Organism: Montemys delectorum; assembly: GCA_019843815.1. Lineage (NCBI taxonomy): Eukaryota > Metazoa > Chordata > Mammalia > Rodentia > Muridae > Montemys > Montemys delectorum. The sequence continues at coordinate 12,304 of JADRCD010193416.1, forward strand.
GGAATTTCTAGTGTAGGTTTCTAGTGTAGCTCAAAAATTAGACCTTACCAGGTTTGTGCTTCCTCTCTATGTTCTTCCTTAGAGGAGATAAACTTACTTATTAGAGGTTGGCAATCTTTCTGTAGGGGGCAAATGGACTGACTGTAGAAGACTGGTTATTATTTCCCCCTGCCATCTTAACATGAAAACAGTTATAGACAACAGGAATTGATGGCATAGCTATGTCTCATAAGATCTTACTAAGGGGATGTAGAGGTGGGTCAGTGGGTGAGAGCATGTGCTGCTCTTGCAGATCTCTATTTGATTCCCAGCACCCATATTGGATGACTAAGCTGTGACTCTAGCTGCAGGGGATTCACTGCCCTAATCTGGTCTCTGTGGGCACTGCACCCATGCTCAGACATAGAAAGTTAAAAATAAATCTTTAAAAGTTTTAGAGTCTGGAGCTGGAGAAATGGCTCAGCAGGTAAAAGTGCTGGCCTTGCAAATCTGGCAATCTGAGTTTGGGGAAGGATGAAAGAACTGGCTACAGATTTGTCCTCTGACACATATGGATACTGTGGCATGTGTCCCTCCACCAGTACACAATAATAGTAAACTTCTTTCTGAGATATGTTGCCCTAATTAACAGACCTGGAATGCTCTATGCAGACCAAGCTGGCCTTGCATTTACTTGCCTCTGCCTCCTGAGTGCAGGATCAAAGGTATGTACCACTATGCCAGGCATAAATGATTTTTAAAAGTCTTTATTAAGTTAAATTAAATGGGTCATAAAATCATAAGTCATGAATCTGGGAAAGGGAGTGGTAGGATGGGAAGAGTCATTCATAGGGATCAGGGATAATAGGGACAGGGAAGAATGATTATTGCATTAACTACATATATGAAATTATCAAAGAACAAACTTAATTAAAAAAAAAAATCTCAAAAACAAACTCAAACCAACCTTTATGAGAAATGATGCTGAAACAGCCTGCCTCATTTCTAGCTGGCCTAAGGGATGCTTTGTTTTCAGGGCTTGTTTGTTTTTTTAATTTTGTTTTTCAAGACAATTTTTCTTTATGTAGCCCTGGAACTAATTCTGTAGACTAGGCTGGCTCCGAACTCACACACATCCACCTGCCTCTGCCCTCCAAGTGCCAGGATTAAAGGTGTGTGCCATCATCATGACTTCTAAAGAGTTGCTTTAACCATATGAGTTGAAAAGTTTCAATTATTCCTTGGTCTGATTTAATATGAAAATGTGGTAAGTACTGCTGAATTTAAGTGGTCAGAGGGTAGTTTTTGACCTTTTAAAATGAAATTAGCTAATATAGAAAATACATGCAAACTTTAGGAAAAATATGTATTTGCTATGGTTTATCTTGGCTGGACCCTGATTATTATAATATTATTGTTACTATTGTTTGAGACAGGGTCTATTTATTTATTTATTTATTTATTTATTTGGGTAGCTCTGGCTGGCCTGAAGCTCACTAGTAATTCAGGCTGGCCTAGAACTTGCAGTGGTCCTCTTACAACTCTAGTGCTAGCAGCACAGGCACACCACCATGGCTAGATGGTGTCTGTGCTTTGATGGCACTTGTGCTCTTCTTCGGAGTGGTTTGTGGGGAAGTAAATACTAGCAAAGATGATTTGAAAACGATTTGTGCTTTCTCGGGTATCTGGAGCTGTGGACATATGGGTGGATCTCTGTGAGTTTGAGGATAGCCTGTTTTTTACAAAGTGAGTTTCAGGACAGCCAAGGCTACTCAGAGAAACTTTGTCTTGAAAAACCAAAAAGAAAAAAAAAAGATCAAGCAAAAGCAAAGCACGCAGTCAGTTCTAAGACAGTGATATAATTAGTTCTTTAGTTCAGAGTTGAGATTTATCGCTAGGCAATGTATATGATTGCAAAGGTTCATTGGGCCAGGCTATGGAAATTAAAGCGTGTAGATAAGAAGAAGCTATGGAAATACAGGACAGTAGAAATGAGAAGGTCAATTTGAATAGAACAGGCAACATGAGGAAATAGTGTAAGGGCTCTCTGTTTTTGTAAAAGTGCTTGCAGTGCAAACTTGAGATTGGTCAGTCTCTGGATTCTACAGTGAAAAGAGAGAACTAGGTCCTGAAAGTTGTCCTCTTCCTTGCACATGTGCACCATGGTGTATTCACACACTGTGCACAGACACATATGCATATCCACTAGTAAGTAAAAAAATAATGTAATAGTGTAAAATAGTATTGGATAGGTGTGCTGAGGTAAAACTGATTTTGAATTTTAAGTTAAGTAATTATGCTCTAAGAAATCAAGAATAATTAACAAATGTGAACATCTTTAATTCTCTCTCTCTCTCTCTCTCTCTCTCTCTGTGTGTGTGTGTGTGTGTGTGTGTGTTGTCATTGAGTGTGGTGATTATTTTTACCTACCTAGTGAGGCTACATTTAGACATCCTGGGCAATAGGAAACCTTATCTCAGAAAGGGACTGTTTGAGGAGGAGGAAGAATACAATCAATATAGTCAACCTACTGTCCTTAACTGTAGTTACTATGATTATAAAATAGATCTCATTTATTCCTCATAACTGTAATGTTTCCTTTTTTTTTTTTTAATTATAGAACAGAGTTTACGTAGGGAATGGGAAGAGGAGTTAAGAGAGTAGTGGAGCCAGAGAAAGGCAGAGAGAAAGAGAGCCGTAGAGAAGTAGAGGCCGGGGCCATGACCACGTGGAGAGAGGGGGAAAGGAAAGGGGAGTAAGCGAGCAAGATGTAAGAGAGAGGCAAGAGATGAAGAGAGCCTGTAATGTTTCCTAATTCCTCCTGTCTCTGCTATCTCAGACTCTGGAAAGCACCTTTCTGTTCTGAGAGGTCAACCTTTTCTGAGTCTACATTTGGGTGAGCTTATGCAAGACTTGCTTTTTCTGGGCTTGGCTTATTCATTTAACATAATGGTATTTAGCTCCAGCCATTTTACAATTTCTTTTCCTCCCTTTTTTTTTTTAATTAGATATTTTCTTTATTTTCATGTCATACAATATCTCCTTTCCCAGTTTCCCCTCCAAAAAACAAAAAACAAAAAACAACAAGAACAAACCCCTGTTCTTTCCCTCCTCCCCCTCTCTCCCGCTGCTCACCACCCCACCCTCTCCTGCTTACTGGCCCTGGCATTCCCCTACACTGGGGCATAGAACCTTCACAGGACCAAGGGCCTTTCCTCCCATTGATAACCAAAAAAATGTGGAATGTTTCACGAATTTGCGTGTCATCCTTGCACAGTGGCCATGCTAATCTTCTCTGTATAGTTCCAATTTTAGTATATGTGCTGCTGAAGCAAGCACTCCTCTTTTCTTTTTATGGACAAATAATATTCTATTTATATACATTTCATATACTACATATACCAAATAATATTTTGTTTATATATTTTTATATACTATATGTGCCAAGTAATATTCCATATCTCTCTCTCTCTCTCTCTCTCTCTCTCTCTCTCTCTCTCTCTCTTACACACACGCACACACACACAAAGCAATACTCCTTAGTCCCAATAATTGTTCTTAAATTTTTGTTATACAGGGTAAGACATGGTCAGTTTTGGTTTTTTTTATGGTGCTCTAACTTGTTTGCTATAGAAAGGAAAGCTTATGATTCTTGAACCTGTTTAGCGTGAAATGCTTAGCAAGTTTGTCTGGTGTTTATTAAAGTGATCTCTAAAAACATGTCTTTAGGGTTAACAAGATGGCTCGGAGGGTAAAGCTGCCTGCTGCCAGGCCTGGTGGGTTGAGCTGGATCCCTGGATCCCACAGAAAGAGTGAACCAACTCTATATTCTTTTGTATATACAATTTTGTCCACTTGTCTGTTGGTGGATACTTAGGTTGATCCCAGATGCTGGCTGTTGTGAATAATGCTGCAGAAACATGAAAGCAGTAGGACTGCTGGATCATGTGGTAGTTCTGTTTTTACATTTTGGAGAGTTATATTGTTGTTGTCCATAGTGATGATACAAAATTACATTTCCACCAACAGTGTGCTAAGGCATGATTTTCTCTACAGTCTTCCCAGTTAATGTGGTATATCAGTGTGAATTTTAGTTCAGTAGTTGATGCTAGAAGGCAAATAATATTCTGTAAAGCCAGCCAATTAGCAAACTCCCTACCATAATTAGAAATCAAAGTGACTGACTGACAAGACATTTACATTAGTTGGTTGAGAGCAAGTGCTTTGGAGTCTGACAGAACTGAACTGAGTGGCACATAGTTCAGCACTGAGCTGTCAAATGAGGCTGGGAGAACATACCTGTCTCACGATTGTGAGAGTGCATTGAGAAACTAGGAGAACTTTTGAGTAGCTCACACCTTTAATTCCAAACTAGGAGAATCTTTGGGTGGCTCACACCTTTAATCCCAGCACTCCAGAGGCAGAGGCAGAGAGGCAGAGAGGCAGAGAGAGAGGCAGAGAGAGAGGCAGAGAGAGAGGCAGAGAGAGAGGCAGAGAGGCAGAGAAGCAGAGAAGCAGAGAGGCAGAGGCAGATGGATCTCTGTGAGTTTGAGGCCAGCCTGGTCTACATATAGAGTTCCAGGCCAGTCAGGGCTATAGAAAGAAATCTTATCTAAAAAAAAAAGTCCAAATAATTGTTGGTTTGATGTAAACATTTTGTTGCTAGTTTGAGCTGTTATTTCTTTTCAGGAAACATACACTTTCTTTCTTTTTTTACTATTTGATTATTTTTGAGATAGGGTTTCTCTATTTAGTCCTGTCTGGCCTATATCTTTCTCTCTAGACCAGGCTGGCCTCAAATTCATACATCCACCTGCCCATCCCTCCCGAGTGCTAAGATTTAAGGCATGCAGCACTGCCAGCTGTCGCCATACATTTTTTTTAAAGATTTATTTATTCATTTAATGTATGTAAGTACACTGTAGCTGTTTCAGACACACCAGAAGAGGGCATCAGATCACTCATTACAGATGGTTGTGAGCCACCATGTGGCTGCTGGGATTTAAACTCAGGACTTCTAGAAGAACAGTCAGTGCTTACCCCCTGAGCCATCTCTCCAGCCCACCATACATTTTCTTTTTTTTCCTAAGATTTATTTATTTTATGTGTATGAGCACACTGCAGCTGTGCAGATAGATGGCTGTGAGCCATCATGTGGCTGCTGGAAATTGAACTCAGGATGGCCCTGCTCGCTCCTCCCCGCTCACTCCGGCATAATATACTGTAGCTGTCTTCAGACTCACCAGAAGAAGATGTCAGATCTCATTACAGGTGGTTGTGAGCGACCATGTGGTTGCTGGGATCAGAACTCAAAACCTTTGGAAGGCCGAGCAGTGGTGGTGCATGCCTTTAATCCCAGCATTTGGGAAGCAGAGGCAGGTGGATTTCTGAGTTCGAGGCCAGCCTGGTCTACAGAGTGAGTTCCAGGACAGCCAGGGCTACACAGAGAAACCCTGTCTCGAAAAAACAAAAAAAAAACAAAAAAAAAAAAACGAAAACAAAACAAAACAAAAAAAAAAGCCAAAAAACAAAACCTTTGGAAGAGCAATCAGTGCTCTTACCCGCTGAGCCATCTTGCCAGCCCCATACATTTTCTAATATTTATACTTTCTTTGTTTCTTATGGTAAAACATTTCCTACTTATACTTAGTTATGCTGAAATTTTATTTTATTTTAATTTTGGAAAGGGCCTCACTGTATAGCCCTGTCTGACTTGGAATTTATAGAGCTCTGCCTGTGTACCAGGGGTAAAGCTATGGGCCATTATGCCTGTCATATCCAAATTTTACTTAATCTGTTTCTTAGCTTATGGCTATTAACTTGTTGTAAGTGTTGTCTCAGAAGAACAGAACAGTTCTCACTTTTTCCTTGATTGTCATTTTGGTTTTGGTGCTAGGGATGAAAGCCAGTAACTTAAACATGCTAGGTAGGCAGTTCTCTAGTACTGAGCCGTAATAAAGCAGGAGCTCAGGATCATCTTTAGGTACATAAAGGATTCAAAGCTCTCCTGGGCTATGTGAAACTATATCGCCCAAAAATAATATCCATAAGATCTGGGCAGATTGCTCAGTGGTTAGAGCACTTGCTCAGTAACCATCAGAACAGGAATTCAGATTCCAGCATTCACTTAACAAGCCAAGGATCTGGTACATGCCTCTAGGTGGGTCAAAGACAGGAGGAACGCTGGAGCTTGCTGGCTTTCAGCCTAGACAAAACACAAACTTCAGATTCTGCGAGATACCTTGCCTTAAAGAAATAGACAGAGAGTGATAAAGCGCATCCAATGCCTTGTGTGGAGAATGTGTATATATGTGTGCAGGCTCACACACATGGGCACACATGCATACTTTTTTAAAAAATCGTGGTCCAGTGAGATGGCCCAGGTAGTAAATGAACCTGCTACTTATTAAGCCTGAAGACTTGTTCACTCCTTGAGACCCACATACTGGAAGGAGAGAACCAGACTCCCACAATTTGCCCCTGACTTCCACACACATGCTGTGACATGCCCCTCATATATAAATTAAAAAATAAAATATAATATTTTAAAAATTTGTGTTTCAGGCTGGGCAGTGGTGACATACGCCTTTAATTCCAGCACTTGGGAGGCAGAGGCAGGCGGATCTCTGAGTTCGAGGCCAGCCTGGTCTACAGAGTGAGTTCCAGGACAGCCAGGGCTACACAGAGAAACCCTGTCTCGAAAAACCAAAAAAAAAAAAAAAAATTGTGTTTCTTACTGATAAGTGGTGATGTCTACCTTTAATCTCAGTAGTCAGGAATTAGAGGCAGGTGGATCTCTGCGTTCAAAGCCAGCCTGGTCTACAGAGTGAGTTCCAGGACAGTCAGGACTACACACAGACAAACCCTGTCTCAAAAAAAACAGAAAAAAAAGTTTTTTACTCTTTTTTTGATTTTAGAAAATAATTCATGTGACATAAACTTGAATTTTGTCTTTTTTTAATCTTAGTGATCAACTTTTGTACCTTTTCCGAATTCAAAGATGGTGAAGCTAGATATTCATACATTGGCCCACCACCTCAAGCAGGAGCGCTTATATGTGAGCTCTGAGAAACAGCTCATTCAGAGGCTAAACGCCGATGTACTGAAGACAGCTGAAAAGCTGTATCGAACAGCATGGATTGCAAAGCAACAGAGGATTAATTTGGATCGTCTTATTATAACCAGGTAAAGACAAAAATTTCAGGTCATGCCTTATGTGAACATTTAATTCTATACTTACTATACAAATGAAGTGCATGGTTTTGAATCAATATTAGGTGAGTCTTTTGCTTATAAAATATATGGAGCTTACTTGTTTATGATTTAGCTTACACAATGATACAGATAAGTATAATTTAAGGATTAATGTTTTATGTCTTTGCATATGTAACATTTTATTGTTATAGAGACTAAATTTTGTGATATTTATAAGTATTTCCATGTTTTGGAATTATATATCTTTTTTTTTTTTAAAGATTTATTTATTATTTTATGTAAATACACTGTAGCTGTCTTCAGACACACCAGAAGAGTGCATCAGCTCTCATTACAGATGGTTGTGAGCCACCATGTGGTTGCTGGGATTTGAACTCAGGACCTTCGGAAGAGCAGTCAGTGCTCTTACTCACTGAGCCATCTTTCCAGCCCTGTTTGTTTGTTTTCAATATAGGGTTACTCTGTATAGCCCTGGCTGTCCTAGAACTCACTCTGCAGACCAGGCTGGCCTCCAACTCATAGAGGTCCACCTGCCTCTGCCTCCCAGCTCTGGGCATGCACCATCACTGCCCAAGTGGAATTGTGTATCTTTTTAAAGAAAAAACTTTTTTAGATTTAAAATTTTTATTTTATGTGTATGGGTGTTTTGCCCACCTGTAGATTTATGTGCCCTTGTGTGCCTGGTGTTCATTCCATTGTTCCAAGAAGCAGCTTTTAACTGTAACAGTGTTAGTATAATGTTGTTAAATGTATTCAGATTAAAAAATAATATATACTGTATGATTGTATTTATAAAAATCTGAAGAGACAGGACTGACCTGCCTCTTGATGATGTCATTCAAATCACAGCTCTTTGTTGTGCTTGCCAGGGAGGTATTGACTGGAAGGCTGTAAGTAGAAAACATTCCATGTTGTAAATCAAACCCAGGGCTTTGTGCTCACCAGCAAGTGTTCTTCCAACTGAGCTACCTCCCTAGCTCCTGTTTTGATTATTGTAGTACTTGTAATATTTGTGAATGTTCTTGTGTCAGTAAATAAGCAGTTTTTATGCTGTAGCAAATTTTTGAATTTAATTTATAGCAGATAGCTCTGGACATTGAATATGGAAAAGTTGGCTTCTTTTTTACTTTCAGATATGGCTGTCTTTACTCATTCCCATGTTGTTGTTCTCAGAGTTTAGCAATTCAAGGAGATGTCATTGTTGGCACAGTAATGAACTCAGATTTGTTAATTTCAATATAGTGCTTGTGTTGTGTGATTGTTATTAATATTATTTTGCCTGTGTGCTAATATTTTCCAGCGCTGAAGCTTCCCCTGCTGAGTGTTGCCAGCATGCCAAGATTTTGGAAGATACACAGTTTGTTGATGGATATAAGCAACTGGGATTTCAGGAAACAGCTTATGGAGAATTCCTGAGTCGGTTAAGAGAAAATCCGCGTCTTATTGCCTCCTCTTTGGTTGCTGGAGAAAAACTCAATCAGGAGAACACACAAAGTGTTATCTACACTGTTTTTACCTCCTTGTATGGGAACTGTATTATGCAAGAAGATGAAAGCTACCTCCTTCAGGTCTTACGATACTTGATTGAATTTGAACTTAAAGAAAGTGACAACCCCAGGCGCCTTTTGAGGAGAGGAACTTGTGCCTTCAGCATCTTATTTAAACTTTTTTCTGAAGGACTGTTTTCTGCCAAACTTTTCCTTACGGCTACTTTACATGAGCCAATCATGCAGCTCCTTGTAGAAGATGAAGACCACCTGGAAACAGATCCAAACAAGCTAATTGAGAGATTCTCTCCAGCTCAGCAGGAGAAACTCTTTGGCGAGAAAGGCTCAGATAGATTTAGGCAAAAGGTTCAAGAAATGGTAGATTCCAATGAAGCTAAACTAGTGGCTTTGGTGAACAAGTTTATTGGCTATCTTAAACAGAATACATACTGCTTTCCACATAGCTTGAGGTGGATTGTGTCACAAATGTACAAAACTCTTTCTTGTGTAGACAGATTAGAGGTTGGGGAGGTCAGAGCAATGTGTACCGATCTTCTGTTGGCTTGCTTCATTTGTCCCGCAGTTGTCAATCCAGAGCAGTATGGAATAATATCTGATGCGCCTATTAATGAGGTGGCAAGATTTAACCTGATGCAGGTATGTTTTTGCTATTATTATTATTTTAAGATTTATTTATGTATCTGAGTGCTGTGTTTACATGTGTGCATGCATGACAGAAAAGGACATCAGATCCCGTGACAGATGGTTGTGAGCCACAATGTGGTTGCTGGGAACTGAACTCGGGTCCTCTGGAAGAACAGCCAGTGCACTCAACTGCTGAGCCATCTCTCCAGCCTGCTTTAGCTGTTATTAATGTAGCATTTAGTTTAAGATCAGCTGATCTTTATGTAATAGAATAGTAACAAAAATAATGACAACATTCATATAGTCTTACCATTTCTTTTTTAAAAGAAATGCTTCTCATGAAACAAAAGCAATTTTATTAGGATTTTTAAGATATTATAGTCATAAACATTTTGCATTGGTTTTCAGATGAAATCCTTGAACTCTTGGACATAGAGTTGGCTAGGTTTTCTAGAACAAGCTCATAATCCCAATTCTATAATTTCAGAGTCCAGACTGATTGAAAATTGAGAGTGTCCTTTGTACTTCAAAACTGAAGTTGAAGCTAACAGTGGTGGTGCATGCCTTTAATCCAGGCAGGAGTAGGGAGGCAGGGGGGCAGACTGGCAGGATGGGGAGGGGAGCAGAGGAGCAGAGGCAGATGGATCTCTGTGAGGCCAGCCTGGTCTACAGAGCAAGTTCCAGGACAGACAGGGCTACACAGAGAACCCCTTTCTGGAAAAAAACAAACCAATACAAAAAATCTGTATTAGAGGGGGCTAGAGAAATGGGTCAGTGGTTAAGAGCACTAACTGCTCTTCCAGAGGATTGGTTTCAAATCCCAGCACCCTCATGGCAACTCACAACTGTAACTCCAGTTCTAGGGGACCCAACACAAAGGCATACATCCAGCTTAAGTACCCATGCATATAAAACAAAACAAACCCCCAAACCCCTGAAACTGAACAAGAGGCTACTAACCATTAGAATTCCTTGGAGTGCTAGTAAACTCTTGGGTTTTTTTGCAGAAATGTTCATGTTTTTGAAAGTAAGACACCACCCTGTGAAGATATATAGTAAGTTAGCCTCTTAAAAAATTGGAGTTCTGGGCAAAGGAGATGGCTCATTGGGTAAAAGTCCTTGCTTGAAGAGTCTGATAACTTGTGTTCAGTCCCTGGAACCCATGTTAGTAGGAGAGAGCCAACTACCCAAAGTTGTCCTCTGACCTCCACATGCATGCCATAGAGGAACCCAGAGCCTCACATGTGCTAAGTATGTGCTCTACTGTTAAGTACACTCAAAATCTTATTTATTTAATGTGTGTGGATGTTTCACCCAAAGTCTTAATGAGTTATTGATATAATTTATTTTGTATGTGTGGGCATTTTGCCTGCATGTATACTTGTACAGTGTCTGCAGAAGAAGACAGAATTGGATGGATGCCCTGGAATTAGAGTCACAGACAGCTGTTAGTCTGCCAAGTGTTTTTTTTTTTAAATTTAAAAAAAAACTTTTTTCATGGCTGGTGAGGTGGTTCAGTGGTTAAGAGTACTTTTTGCTCTTCTAGAGGATCTGGGTTCAGTTCTCAGCACCCACATGGTAGCTTACAACCACCTATAGCACCAGTTCAAGGGCTTCTGATACCTTCAGGCCTCCATAGGCTCCAGGCATGCAGATAGTACAAATGCATATATGTAGACAAACAATTCATATGCAGGATCATCCTTAGGTACATAATGTCTTTTTTTTCAATTTTTATACTTTTTTATTTTTTGAGACAGGGTTTCTTTGTATAGTCCTGGCTGTCCTGGAACTCACTCTGTAGACCAGGCTGCCCTCGAACTCAGAAATCTGCCTGCCTCTGCCTCCCAAGTGCTGGGATTAAAGGCATATGCCACCACTACCCAGCTGAGAAACTCTGTCTTGATAAGCCTTGTATGGCATTAATCTAAGCATATTGTAGGCAATGAATTTCTATGAGTTCAAAGCCAGACTGGTCTACACAGAGAGTTTCAGGTCAACCAAGGCTACTTAGCCTTGTCTCAAACCAAACCAAACCAAACCAAACCACCAAAACAAACAACCCCTCCTCGATTCCCAGTCAAACAAAAGTGATAAGCATTTAAAATGTTTGTTACTCTTGAGTTCTGTTCCCAGTACCTATGTCAGATAGCCACCACTTGTAACTCCAATTCCAGGAGACTCAACTTCTTTAGGTATATACACTTAAAAAAAAAAATCATTGTTTCTTGCCGGCATGCACACCTTTAATCCTAATACTTTGGGCAGAGGTAGGCAGAGCCCTGTGAGTTGGAGGCCAACATAGTCTACATAGCAAGTTCCATGGCAGCTAGGGCTATACAGACCCTGTCTAAAAAAGCAACTGAAAACTATGAAGAGAATGCTTTTCCCTGTATGTTGTGTCATTTATTGTGTGAGTTAGCCTCTGCAGATAATTTAAAATTTTTCTTGAGCTAAAGGTAGTTTGGGGGTAAAAATGCTGTGTAAGCTTGATAATTTGAATTTCATATCCGGAACCTATGATAAAAGGAGAGAGCCAACTCCCCAAAATTGTCTTCTGACTGCCACATGTGCACTGTGACACTCATATACACACATACAGTAATAGTAAAGTGTAAAATATTTTTAAGCACACAAGTACAATACCAGAAACAAATACATTGTGCTTTCAGTTTCCTCATGTTGCTGTCATGTGCTGACAAGAAATTACAGCAACATTTTCTACTTCCTCTAATTCTTAATCTTAAAATAACAAAAGCTGACAGAGACAACATACATATTTTATTGGGAATGTTCTTTTGTTTGCCGGATCAGATGAATGCAAATATTATTGTGAAACCAGATTCTTAGACTAGAATGGAAGTGCTTTCATAGACCAGTGTTGGTGTGTGCAGCCAACAGTCTGCTTATCGCTGCTTTTGTTTGCAGGTTGGCCGCCTTTTGCAGCAGTTAGCAATGACTGGCACTGAAGAAGGAGATCCCCGGACCAAAAATAGCCTTGGAAAATTTGACAAAGTAGGCATGAATATTGTGTCATGAGAAATACTGCTCGTAGACTGTAAGGTGTCCAGGAGTGCTAGCCCACACCTGTAATGGCAGTTGAGGTGGGAGGATTGCCTTGAGTCCAAGGTTAGCCTAGATAATAGAGAGTCCTCATTACAAACAAACAAAACACGCTTACTTGGTACACAACTTTAATCCCTGCACTCATTGTGATTCCCAGACCGAGCCTGGTCCATACAGAAGTTCCAGGCCATCCAGGGCTATTTAGAAAGATCCTATGTCAAGAACAAACAGCATGAAGTAAAATAATATAATGTAAAAAATTCTGGCAAAGTATTAGTGAACTTACGTATTTTTTTTATTAAATCTTGTCTTTAGGTGATATGAAACTCAAATAATTCAGTCGTTAATTTGTTTTTAAATTAGTTAACAATATTGTATCAGCAGCAGTTAAATTTAGGAAGATTTCTCTAATGATTATAATTAAACTGTTATAAATATTAAAGGGTTATTGTAATGAGAATCAAGACCTATTATTTTTTTAAAAAGTTTGTTTTTAATTAATTTATTACTAACATAACAATCAGCAATAATTAAATAACTAAATATTCTTATGGCATTTTTCAGTTAGTTGAGTAACATAAATATTTCGTTAGATTTTTGAGTAGGCTACTAATTTAACTTGGTTTAAAACTCAGATTTCAGTCTGGAGAGATTGCTCAGAAGGTAAGAGTGCTTGCTGTCCTTTCAGAGGACAGGAGTTTAGTTCTTAGCACCAAGCTTGTTTGGGGTACAACCATCTGTAATTTCAGCCCTCAGGGGATCCTGTACCCTAACCTTGCCTCTCCAGTCACCAGCACATACATGTTCATATATGTGTGTACATAGATAAGAATTAATCTTAAAAGCAAATGAATAAAAAAATGTGAAAACTTCAAATACTGTTCTGAGCATAGCAGTACATATTGTAATCCTGAGGAGTGGATGCAGGAAATTTACTCTGGTTTGATGCTAACATTGTATTAGGCCAGCCAAAGCCAGAGAGTAGAATTTTGTTTCAAAACAAGAACAACAGCAACAACAAACCCCCCAAGAAACAAGAAACAGAGCTAGCTATGACTTAGTGGGTAAAGGTGCTTGTGATATCAAACCTGATGAGCTGAGTTCAATTTTGAGGGGAGAATTTCACTTTGATCTCTTCCTGTTTCAAACAGGGCTGTGTTGCTGCTTTCCTTGATGTTGTAATTGGGGGCCGTGCAGTGGAGACTCCGCCAATGTCCTCTGTTAATCTTCTGGAAGGCTTGAGCAGAACTGTGGTGTATATAAGTTACAGTCAGCTTATTACTCTGGTAATGGCATCATTCTTTAACTGAAGTTTTTGGATTTCATTCCTTTAGCCATGCATTGGCAGGTCATAGATGAATAATACATACTGTAAGAAATATGTATTGTTTTTGAAAAATTGATTTTACTAGATAATGTCTTTTCCTTTTACTAGGTAAATTTTATGAAGAGTGTGATGTCTGGAGATCAACTGAAAGAAGATAGAATGGCTCTTGACAATTTGTTGGCAAACCTGCCCCAGGCTAAGCCAGGGAAGAGCAGCAGTCTCGACATGACTCCTTACAGCACTCCTCAGATGTCTCCAGCAACCACTCCAGCCAACAAAAAGAATCGCTTACCTATAGGTAAGGAGAACCTTCCATACTGGAGCTTTTAAATACTATTTCTTCAAAAATGGGGGTATAGTCCATAGGTAGAGAATTTGCCTAGGATGTATGAAGTCCTGGGTTCAGCTCCCAGCACTACATAGACCAAGTGTTATGGCACAGGACTGTAATACCAGCATCCAAATGGTGGAGGTGGGTAATCAGAGTTTAAGGTCAGCCTTGGGTAGTTCTTGGTTAACTTGGGTTCTATTAGACTCTGCTTTTTAAAAGAAATAATTATATTTAATTAGACTTTACTCATTGAGTATTTGTAACCTATCTACCTGCATTCGAAGATTGATCATGTAGCCTGTACTAGGCACCGATTAAACCTCTTTTCCAAGTGTTTCATTTAATCCATACAAACATCCAACATGGTATGATCATTGTTTTGTACTTATATTAGATGCTGGGGATACAAAGAACATTAATATAAGCATTAAAGAAGAGGATTTCATTTTAATTTAATTTCAGTTAACTGATTTTTTTTGTACAAACATAGTTTCTTGAAATCAATGTTTTCCATTTAACATACTGTGGATCTATAGCAATAGGAATATGATATCATCAGGTCTTTAGCCTTCTTCACTATCCCAAAGTGTCAGATTTATAATTCAAAATGGGGCTCGGTGGTTGATCCCAGCATTCTACAGAGGCAGAGAGGCAGAGAGAGAGGAGCAGAGAGGCAGAGAGAGACGCAGAGAGGCAGAGGCAGTCAGATCTCTGAATTTAAGGACAGCCTAGTTTACAGATCAAGTTCCAGGACAGCCAGAGCCACACAGAGAAACCATGCCTCGTAAACCAACCAACTAACAAGCAAATAAATAAAATAAAACAATACATTTCTTAACTAGGCATGGTGATGCATGCTTTTAATCCCAGCACTCAGGAGGCAGAGGTAAACAGAGGTATGTAGTTAGACCCTATCTCAAAAACCAAAACCAAAACCAAAACCAAAAAAACCAAATTTCTTTTGATTAAAAAATGTTTTATGTTTAGTGATTTTTAATATTGTAGATTATAATTTGTTAATCTGAAAACCCACTATTTTTGATAGAGATCACCCCCTTCACTGTTGTGTGTTAGGTTTTGTTTCTTTTTTTCTGTCACTTGAATATGTTATTAGAAATGGGTGTAATGGGAAGAAATTTCAAATGTCTGCCCAGTGTTTTGTATGGTCATGTAATCTTGTGATTGCATTTAATTTCATGATTTAAACAATGTTTCCAATTCATAGGGTTGATTTTCTTTCTATTTAATATTTTTGCAACCCAGGACAACAGTTAGCAGCCATCACTGCCTGGGATTCTTCAACCACCAATCTTACTGCTCATATTCCTCTAGTAACCCCATTTGGTGGGTAGTAGGTCATTCTCCTCTTCCATATTGTGCGCTAGAAGTACTCACAGGTGTGCTCTCTGTGCATGCTGCTTTTGCTTTCTCTGAGTTGCTACATGAAATTTGATCACTTGCATTTTTTTTTTTTTTTTTTTGTAAATTAAAACTTTCAAGTTTGCTAAGTTCACAGAGCTGCTTATGAGGTTGATTGTGAGTGAGTTCATAGTTCAGTAGGAGATGGGAAGGGAAGTGTAAAGATGTGCTGGGCCTGTCTCAGGCTTTTGGGACTCGTGTGATGTGACTTTAGGTTAAAAGTGATAATGAACATATCTGCAGCTTTGTAAATGAAGACGTTTCTTCTGCGAGGTTGTCTTCAGAGATCAGCTTGTGTCAGCACTCAGGTCACTTCTGTTACTGCTGATGTTTCGTTTTATGTCTTCACTTTTATTGTATTATACCATCAGAGCATTTCTACTTACTATACAGTTGTGCTGAATTTGATTGCTCTGTGAGAGAAAGGGGGAGCTTCTCACAGAACACTAAAACATTTTGTCCCCAAAACTGTAAACTTCATTATTCAAAATTTCATGATAGATATATATAGGAGGGAACATGGGATAACTCAGTGGTAGAGAGGTATTGTGAACAGGCCCTAAGGTAGTCCCCAGCACCAGAGGGAGAGGGATGGATGGATGGGTGGATGGACAGAGAGATGGATGGATGGATAGACAGATGGACAGATATTAGATATGTAGAGATAATTTTTAAATGTATATAATAAATTAGTTGAAAAAATAAATATTGTAAGGCTGGAAAGATGGCTCATAGGGTAAAGAACTTGATGCCAAACCTGCCAATTTGAGTTTGATCCCTGGGGTTCACATGGTGGAAGAAGAGGACTGAGTCCCACAAGCTGTGCTCTATGTATACATGCATGCTGTGGTGTACCCACATGCTAAAGAAATAGAAAAAGGAAAAATATGTATTCATGGTAGGAGAAAAGATAGGTGAGTTTTTTAAAAACATTGTGTGTGTGTGTGTGTGTGTGTGTGTGTGTGTGTGTGTGTGTGTATGTCTATGTGTGGTTGTGCCAATATGCACAGGTGGAGGTCAGAGGACAGTTTTTTGTGGTCTTTTTCTACCAAGTGGGTTCTGAGAAATGAACTCAGGTCACCAGTGGCAGCAAGTGTCTTTACTGCTGAGACATCTTATCAGTCTGACTCTCATATAGAGTATTTTAGTAAAGAAAAAGGATTTAGTAAAGAAGAAAGGATTTCATTTTAACATAAAACAATGTCCCCTGTGTCTCTGGAAAGAGTTGATAATACTCAGAAGGAAGAAATACGCTTTCAGAAACTCCCTAGTTTTGCCAGTAATTCTATACTTACTTTGCTGAGTGTGATGGTGGAAGCCTGTCATCTCAATATCCAGAAGGGGGAAGCAGGACTGTGGGAGCCAGGCTTCTCTGTGTACATATACACCCTATCTTCCAAACATAAGACAAGCATGCTATATCATTGTTTACCAGGTGTCTTAGTCAGGGTTTCTATTCCTACACAAACATCATGACCAAGAAGCAAGTTGGGAAGGAAAGGGTTTATTCAGCTTACACTTCCACATAGCTGTTGATCACCAGAGGAAGTCAGGATTGGAACTCAAGCAGGTCAGGAAGCAGGAGCTGATGCAGAGGCTATGGAGGGATGTTCCTTACTGGCTTGCTCAGCCTGCTCTCTTACAGAACCCAAGACTTCCAGCGCAGGGATGGCACCACCCACAAGGGGCCCTACCCTCTTGATCACTAATTGAGAAAATGCCCCACAGCTGGATCTCATGGAGGCACTTCCCCAACTGAAGCTCCCTTCTCTGTGATAACTGCAGCCTGTGTCAAGTTGACACACAAAACTAGCCAGTACACCACCAGGTTTCCACATGACTTTTTTTTTTACACTTATAAGTTTTTGTTTATTAGAATGGGAGATTGCTGGCAGTTAAACCTTTAATAACAAAAATAGTTTGTCTTTTTTTTTGTTTTGTTTTGTTTTTTTTTGTTTTTTTGAGACAGGGTTTCTCTGTGTAGCCCTGGCTGTCCTGGAACTCACTCTGTAGATCAGGCTGGCCTCGAACTCAGAAATTCACCTGCCTCTGCCTCCCAAGTGCTGGGATTAAAGGCATGTGCCACCACCGCCCAGCTAATAGTTTGTCTTATTGAAACCTTGAGAAATGAAGTCGTGCTTTTGTTGTTCCTCAACTCCTGGTTGGCTAGACTATGTGTCCTGCATCATGGTGGTGGTCAGGTGTAGCCTTCCTTTCTGGTGGAGGTAGAACAATATGTGTATGAGTGTTTTGCCTGCATGTGTGTCTGCATCCTATGTATGCCTGGTACCTGGAGAGGGCAGAGGAGGGTGTCAGCCTCCCTGGGACTGGAGCTAATTATAGCTATAAGCTGTATGTGCTTGTTGAGAACTGAACTCAGAGCCTCTGTAGGAGCAGCAAGTGCTCCTAACTGCTGACCGACTCACCGGCCCTCTAATGGTCAGTTTTGAAGGAGAGTCTGTATTGTCTTCAGAAGAGTGATTTGTTTTGTCTGGATTTTTTTGCTGTGTTTTTACCATCATCTTTTATGCATGCACAAATGTTCAACATAAACAGAAAATACATTTTTGTATTCAGTATGCTGTTTTTTTCATTGTGCCCTTTTCTCTTATTTTATTTGTTAGCAACTCGGAGCAGAAGCCGAAGTAATATGCTGATGGACTTACATATGGACCATGAAGGATCATCTCAAGAAACCATCCAGGAGGTACAGCCAGAAGAGGTGCTGGTCATTTCCTTAGGGACAGGCCCTCAACTCACTCCAGGGATGATGTCAGAAAATGAGGTATGTGTCTAATAGTACATGTTTTTAATTTTTAGTTTTTTATCTTGAGACAAGGTCTCACTCACTACATAGGCCTGGTTGTCCTGGAACATACTCTGTAGACCAGACTGGCCTTGAACTCAGAGATCCACCTTCCTTCATCTCCTGAGAGTTGAGAGTAAAGGCATACACTACCACATCTGGCTCGTATTGCTACATTTAACTCGCACCTATCATTGTGAAGAAATTTAAGTCCAGCATGATAGTTCATACCTGTGAGCTCAGCATATGGGAGGGAGGCTGAGATAAAAAGAGTGTGGCTGCTTAGCTAGTTCTAGTCTACATAGTATCACCCTATTTCTGGAAAAAGATAAAAAGAGAGATACTAGCTAACTACCTAGCTAGAAACCACTTGCTTTTCATCAATATTTGTAGTGTCCGGCCAGCGGAACTACTCGGGTCTGTGGGTCACTTTGGGCTGGAGGCTGGGCTAGACCTATGGAAATAAACGGGCAAAAAAAGACAGGGAGGGCCGCCAAGTAGGTGTATCAAAGCGGAGTGAAATGGGTATTTATCTCCTGGGCACCAAAGTGAAACCAAAACATTGAACACAATATGTGCATAATGTAAATACAACTCTAGACGATTAGACACCAAGTTCTCAGTGGAATCAACTCTCAGGCAGGAACATTTGTTTACAGTAAGCAAATGTCTTCAAACAGGAGGATTTGTAGAATCTAATAGCAAATCCGCTTTTGCAGCTTCAGGAGGAGCTGCAAAGTGTTTTTGGGCATTGTTTCGAAACCACAGGTGGTGGCTATAGTCCCAGGCTGTTCAGCTGCTTTCACTTTCAGAATTCAGTAGTAGGAATTTCTGTTAATTGACTCGCAGCATTCAGGCAGTGGGGAGGCAACAAGTATTCATAGCTCAGGTCGATATAACAAAAGTTATATCTTTTATTTTGGAGGAGTCTTGTTTGTTTGCTTACTCGTGTTGCTTTGTTTTATTTTGTGTTTTGATACTGAGTCTCATATAGCCATGGTTTGTCTTGAACTCTAGTCTTCTGCTTTTAACTCGTAAGTACTAGGGTTGTAGGTATATGCCACTGCACTTCACATAGAGGTTTATAATAATATAAGAAAATGCTAGTGGTTCATAGGTAACACAAAATTATTCTGCTTGTTCTGGGGGCTGAGAAGTCCAAGGTGAAGGCATGCGTGGTGTCTTGTTAGGGTCTGATTCCTGGTTCATAGAGCCACCCTCTTATGACACTCTTGTGGTGTTGAGAATGTGCATGGGCTGATGCTCCCACACTTGTCTCATCTGTGCTGTCACTTCGTGGGCTAGCATTTTACCTTTGCAGAGCTCACACATTCAGATTATATCACTTTATTTTTCTTTCTTTCCCTCTCTCTCCCTTTCCTTCCTCTCTGATAGGCTCTTATGAGTCTGAAGCTGAACTGAAATTTGATATATATTTCTCCAATATATGACCATGAGGTTTTGCTCCTTCTGAGTTCACCTGAGTGCTAAGATACATGGTGTTTGGCGATTAAACTGAGATTTCCACATGCTTATCAAACACTCTACCACTGAGTTGTTTTCAGTCCTACAATGCATTATTTTATATCTATTCAATAAACCACCAAATGCTAAGTTCCTGTGAACAGTTATGGAGGTGGGCCTTCACTTTAATACTTAACGTTACACTGAAGTTGGTGAGCATGCCCACAATGAAAGGAATTGTTCTAGTAGCAATATTGACGTTGTAGCATAGAAATTGGTAAGACTTCTCTAGCCATTTGTAGGAATGTTTTGTTTATTTTCATCTGGTGGTAGAGTAGTAGTATTCTTGTTTAGAGTGGAAATTTCCTAATGTATACTTTCTGTTGTATGGCTAGAGGGAAAATGGAAGAGATAAATAAAAATTAGGATAGCAAACTTTAATTAATTATATGTGCATTGGTGTTTTGTCTGTGTATACATCTGTCTGAGAGTGTTGGATTCCCTGGAACTGGAGGTACAAACAGATGTAAGCTTCTATGTGGGTTCTGGGAATTGAACCTAGTTCCTCTGAAAGAGGAATTAGTGCTTTTAACCAATAACCCATTTCTCTAGCCCCTAATTCGTTTGTTTTTTTTTTTTAAGATTTATTTATTTATTATATGTAAGTACATTGTAACTGTTTTCAGACACACCAGAAGAGGGCGTCAGATTTCATTATGATAGTTGTGAGCCACCATGTGGTTGCTGGGATTTGAACTCAGGACGTTCAGAAGAGTAGTCAGGTTCTTAACCACAGAGCCTTCTCTCCAGCCCCACCTAAATTATTTTAAGAAATTATTTTATGTTTTGCCTGTATTTTCTTTGTGTACCACATGATTGCCTGGTGACCTGGTGGGTCCATTGGATCCCCTGAACCTGGGATTACAGATGGTTGTAAGCCATCATGTAGGTGTTGGGATCATGCTCAGGTCCTGTGAAAGAGCAACAAGTGTTACTACTGAGCTTTCACTAGCTCAGATTTTTGTTTTGTTTTGTTTTGAAAAAAATGAGATCAGGGGCTGGGTGGTGGCGGCGCACACCTTTGATCCAACACTTGGGAGGCAGAGACAGGCAGATTTCTGAGTTTGAGGCCAGCCTGGTCTACAGAGTGAGTTCCAGGACAGCCAGGGCTACACAGAGAAACCCTGTCTCGAAAAACCAAAAAAAAAAAAGAGAATGAGATCAGGGGACTATGATGGTAGAGTGGTTTAGCTAAGAGCACATACTGTGGTGGTGGCTTATGCCTTTAATCCCAGCAGTCGGGGCAGAGTCAGCTAGATTTCTGTTATTTCAAGAACAGCATGGTGTATAGATCAAGTTCTAGGACAGCCAGAGCTACAGAAAGAAAACCTGTCTCTGGTAGAGGGTTGGGGGGTACACATACTGTTTTTATAGAGTACTATTCCAATCACCCACATTAGGTGGCTCCTCTGCCAGTAGCTCCAGGGTATCTAGTGCCCTCTTCTGGGCTTTGTAGGTACCTGCACTGACACTTGAAAACCTTGCCACTACCAAATACACCTAATTTAACTTTTTTTAAGCTTCAAAGGGGAAAAAAAAAAAAAGAGGGACTGTAAAGCTGGACATAGTGGTACACACCTGTAATCCTAGTACTTGGGAGGGAGAGTGTATGCTCAGGGTCACCTTGATCTGTAAGATTTCTTTTCTTTTCTTTTTTTTTTTTTTAAAGATTTTATTTATTTTATGTATATGAATACACTGTAGTTGTCTTCAGACACACCAGAAGAGGGCATCAGATCCCATTACAGATGGTTGTGAGCCACCATGTGATTGCTGGGAATTGAACTCAGGACCTCAGGAAGAAGAGTCAGTGCTTGACGACTGAGCCATTTCTCCAGCCCCCGATCTATAAGGTTTCTAAGGCAGCCTGGGCAATGAGACTGTGCCTCAAAAATAAAATAAAAGTGAGGAAGAGAGAGAGAAGGTGTATGTGTGGGGGTGTGTGTATGTGAGCGTTGGAGACAAAATCAGTTTTAAGAATTTGGTAAGAGTATAAGGTTAGCTGGGCAGTGGTGGTGCACGCCTTTAATCCCAGCACTTGGGAGGCAGAGGCAGGTGGATTTCTGAGTTCCAGGCCAGCCTGGTCTACAGAGTGAGTTCCAGGACATCCAGGGCTACACAGAGACATACAGGGCTATACCCTGTCTCAAAACAAAACAAAACAAAACAAAACAAAACAAAACAAAACAAAACAAGAGTATAAGGTTAGAGCTATTGTGAGAAGACATCATGATTCTTTGATTGTAGAGAATGACTTGCAGACTTTGTGTGTGTGGGTGTGGGTGCGCGTGCGCACGTGCATGCTCCACACATTTTTGGTATTGTGGATTGATCTTAGGTCATCTGGCTTAGAGGCAAGTGTCTTTCTTATCTGTTGAACCACCTTGCTGGCTTAGAAACAACTTATATTCAATGACTTATGGGTTATTCTTTAAGAAAGTTCATTGCTAGCTTCAAAAGAAGTCACGGTTTATAAATCCAAAAGTTGTATGTGGTGGCTTATACCTGTAGTCGTAGTACTCAGGAGATGGAGGCAGGGATCAAGAATTCAGGGCTAGCCTGGGCTGAACAAACAAAAGGAATCTGTCAGATTCTTAGCTGAACACTGTAACTCAAGCTGAGAGGACAGACTGGGGCTGCTCTACTGACCTAACATCAACACCAGTCTTCTGATGGCTGCATCCGCCTCCTGTCTCCCTGTGTGATGCTAGCTGCTGCTGGCCCTGGGAGGAGAATGGAAAGACATAGTTTGAGTTAGCTTCAAACATAGACTTTGTTCTGAGTCTATTTGAAAGCTTGTAAGTGGATTTTAGTTAAATAACTAAGAAGAACTTAAAACAACCTTTTTATAGTTTATTTTATTCTCAGTAATCTTTTATTTGAAATAGGTCAGATTTTTATTTTAATTTTTTCAGGTTCTAAACATGCAGCTTTCGGATGGAGGACAAGGGGATGTCCCTGTTGATGAAAACAAACTCCACGGTAAACCTGATAAAACCTTGCGCTTTTCCCTCTGCAGTGATAATCTGGAAGGCATATCTGAAGGTGAAGGGTTACTTCATTCAGGGAGTGTGTGATTGAAGTTGTTCTGTGTTCTTTAAAGGAGCCTTATAAATTATGGTTAAGCCACCCATGCCTCTCACTAAGGAGAAAATGAAATTTCCTCTAATGAGCTTTAACATGTCTGTAAGATTGTTTCCTGAATAAAATTAAGATTGCAAGAGGCTGTTTGTCATATAAAATGGCAAGACACAGCAGTGTTTAAAAGAGTGTGTTTCTAAGTCTTGGTATCTGCACAAGCTTATAGCGCTCCTTTAGAAGGGTAATGCATGTATAATTGGGGAGAATGGATCACTGGCTTTTCAGGATGTTGTGTATACATTTTTACTGTTCTGTGTTCCTTTATCCACACACTCACACATGCCTTTATGAATCAGAACACTGTGGAATAAAAAAGGCAGGCGTGGGTGGGATGTAGTTGGTAGAGTGTTTGCCTGGCATCCCTAGACTTAATCTTCAGTAGTGGTGGATAAAAAAAAGGAAACTCTTAAACCAGATTGTGAAGTTAAGAGTTTGTCGTTCCATATATTAGGGCAGTTTGTTTTATGAAAAAAGTTTGTTTACTAACATTTAAAAGAAGACATAAATATCTTCTTTAACCTTTCAGAAAAATCACTGATATGTTCAGTCTAGAAAATATGGAAAAGAAATAAGCTTACTTGTAATTTCACTGTTCTTTTAAAAGTTAATATTTGATTATTTATGACAAAACTTATGGTGTCTGTAACCTTTTTATGTTATATTTCATTAACATTCCCTTTGTATTTTGCGTTTTTAAATAACATGCGTTTTATTTTTATGTATTTTTTTTTCTTTCATTATTTTGAGACAAGGTGTTACTGTCCCTGGCTGGCCCAGAATTCACTAAGTAGACCAGACTGGACTTGGACTTAACAGAGATTCTCCTACTTCTGTTTCCCAAGTACTTGGGTTAAAGGTGTGGTTACCATACCTGGTAATTTCATCACCCGGGCGACAGAGGCAGGTGCATCTCTGAGTTGGAGGCCAGCTGGTCTACAGAGTGAGTTCCAGGACAGCCAAAGTTACACACAGAAGCCCTGTCTTGAAAAAACAAAACCAGCAAGCAAAAGAATTGTCTGACTTGCTTCCCTGCCAATGGTTTGCAGATGGCATAGGTTTTAAACTGGCCATTAAGCCTTAACCTTGGCTGTGTTCATCTGGATGGACATATGGCCCTTGGCACTAATGATTGGGTCATTTGCAGAGCATTTCCAAGTAACGTCCAGGCTCATGAACCTGCTGGCATTGTTCTGCATGTCCAGGCACTGCCTGCTAACTCTTTACTGCACATAAGCATAGAGAGTACTTCTACTTTTTAAGTATTATAGTAGTTCTTCAACAAGCAATCTTAGGTTATTTTTCTTATTAGTTTTTTAAACATAAATTTCTAGAGGCAGACCTGTTGACTTAAAGGCATTTATATTTTTAAGGAAATAGATACAATATTAAAAGCATCTTAAATCAGGCATGATGGCATATATCTGTAATTGCAGGGTTCAGAATGCTGAGGTGGAAGACTTGAAGAGTGTAAGATTAGTCTGGGCTAAATAGTGAGACCTTGTTTCAAAACAGAACAGAACAAAACCAGAAGAGAAATAAGTACTATTTTCATGGCATGAAATATTACGTGGTGACTTATGAATTTTTTAAGAAGATTGCTGACAGGATAAATATTTTTCTAGGTCCTTCCAATCGCTCCAATTCAGTGTCTTCTCTCGACCTGGAAGGAGAGTCTGTGTCTGAGCTTGGGGCAGGACCTTCTGGGAGTAATGGAGTTGAAGCACTGCAGTTGTTAGAACATGAGCAAGGTAAGGTGGTGGTGAACATAGCTGTACAGGTAGAAGGGAATGTGCGTGATTTCAGGAAAGGTGGTCTGCTTGTCAGTAAGTTGATTAATGACCATTAAAGTTGCATTATCCGTAGCTCCTTCAGTTTTTAAAAGGTGTTTAGTTGGTAAGTGTATTATTTGGGCTTAAATTACACACACTAGTATGAGTCACTTTAAATTCTGTAATATTTATTATGGGGTTCAATGATAACTAGTTTAGGGAACTAAGCTTAAGAACTTAGTTTAGGGAAAGAACACTGTACAAATGGTTAAAAGTCCCCAAGTCGGATGATCTGGGTTTGATCCTTGGAGCCCACCTAGTGGAAGAAGAGAGCCAGCAGCTCCTATATGTTTCCTGTGAGCTCCACACATGCACCGTGGCACCAGTGTATGCGTGTGTACACACATACGCAAACAGAAAGAGGTAGGGGGGGAGTCTCTGCTAATTTTAACTGGGGTTAATTAATCAGTGGGGAGCAGGCTGGAACTATATGCTTCTTAATGATAAAATGAATAACCTGAACTTTAAAGACAGAATTTTTTTCAGATTAACCAAGAAGTTGTAGCTGTGTCACCATTTGTAAGGTGCTTAAATTTGTTTTTGATAGCTACAACACAAGATAATCTTGATGATAAACTGAGGAAGTTTGAGATTCGTGACATGATGGGACTAACAGATGACAGGGACATATCGGAGACGGTGAGTGAGACCTGGAGCACCGATGTCCTGGGAAGTGACTTTGACCCGAATGTTGATGAAGACCGTTTGCAAGAGATTGCAGGTAACTGGGCTGAAGAGCTGCAGGAATGAATAGCTGCGTAGTTGTTAACATCTGTTCGTTCTTCATGGGAGGGTGAGGCTCTCGCCTGGGAAGCTGGTATCCATATGGAACAGGACATTTCAGTATTTAACCTAAATAGTCATGTGTTAACCTCTGTGTTAATCTCCTCCACTTTCTACCTTCTTTAAAAAGGAGAAAAACTAAGGCTAGTAAGATAGCTGAGCTGACAAAGACGTTAGCTGCTAAGTCTCATGACCTAACTTTAGCTAATGACCTAGCTAACATAGCTAGGATCTATATAGGGAAGGAGAGAATTGTCCTCCATAAGCTGTCCTCTGATCACCATGTGTGCCATGGTATGCACATGCACACACTGTTAAAAACAAAAACAAAAACAAACAGCCAAATAAAAGAAGACCAGATTAATCCCAGCACTTGGGGGGGCAGAGACAGGGATTCTCTATGAGTTCAAGGACAGCCTTATCTACAGAGTGAGTTCCAGGACAGCCAGTGCTGCACAGTGAAACCCCGTCTCAATAAAACAAAACAAAACAAAACAAACAAACAAAAACCAAAACAAAAAAAAAAAAGAAAGGAAAAAAAGATGAGTCTTTTGAGTTAGTTTCCTGTCAAGTCTTCTCTTTGGAGCATAGCATATATTCTTAGTTTGTAGTGAGCTTATTATCTTCTTGAGGCTAAAAATTGTACCTTAAAATGAAATTTTTTACAGATTGTAGCCATAAAATATGGACTAGTAGAATACTAAAGATCTTTAAGACGAGAGCCAGAAGTGTAAGGTGTAGCTGTTGGTAGAGCACTAGCTGTGCGTGTGTGATGCTCTAGGAATGTCCCTCAAGCACCACAGAACTGTAGAAAGCAAGGGAATGAATCCATCTCTGCAAGCCTTAACTCAGTCACAAAGGATAACCAGGTTTGCCTTTGTTATAATGTCAGTTTATTGTGCGATGACATTCAAAATCCACCCTTTTTAGAATACTGTTTTGTGAGCTCTGAAAGATTTCATACAGCCATATAGTTACCATCTTCATTTTCTTTTTATGGAAAATATCAACCAAAGAATAGTAGGAACTAACTGTACCTGGCCCTAGCTTCAGCAACTAGACACACATGGCCAGTTTTGTTTTTCCATTCTTCCGCTGTCCCCCTTCATACTTAGACAAGTTCCAGATAGTCTTTTTTCCTTTAAAGTTTTATTTGTATTTCATGTGTATGCATGGCTGCATGAATATATGTATACAGCATATGTACCTTGTATCTGCAGAAGTCAAAAGAAGGCATTGGATCCCCTTAGATTATGATTATAGATATTTGTGAGTCACTATGTGAGTACTGTAACTGAACCTGGGTCCTCTGCAAGTACAATGAGTGTTCTTAACTGTTGAGCCATCTCTTTAGGCACTTATTTGTAGTTTGTTTAATATTATATCTGTAAAAGGTAGTTTTTACTTGTAACTATCCTCAAAACTTTTTCATGACCTGAAATAGAGTTACTCAATCTGATATTGCATCAAATGTAGTATAGAATTCCTATCTGGAATATTTTTTCTTCATTTTTATTTTTATGTGTATGAGTGTTTGCCAGCATATGTATCTGTGCACCACTTGTGTGTGGTAGCTGCAGAGGCCAGAAGAGAATATTGGATCCTCTGGCACTAGAGTTATGGCTACTTGTGAGCTGCTATGTAATTGCTGGGAGTTAGACCCAGGTCCTCTGGAAAAGGAGCCAGTTTTTAGCTGCTGAACCGTCTCTTCATCGTGACTCTGCTAAACACAAATATATAATAATATTTTACTCCTTTCACTTTTGTTTTTTAGTAGTGTATAGAGATTTCTCAATTGGTTTTGCATTATTTTTTTCCACATGCCAAGGCAGTATTGTTCTTGGCCACAAGCAGTATTTGCAGTTGGCTGAGTGCTATGAAGGAGCCATGTAGCAAATGTATTTAATGCTTTAAATTTGTGGCTATTGTGCTGGAAGAAAACATGTTTGGCTAGTATAACTTTCCGTGGTTATATTCTCTGGATTTTTATAGCCTCTGTAGGACTATAAATTTTATAAAGATATATAAAGATATATAAATTTTATAAAAGATATCAAGGACATAGATAAGATTTGCTGAGAAACCTTGGTGAAAATAAATTGACATGAGGGCTTGGAGAGATGGCTTAGCAGTTAAGAACACTGGTCTTTCAGAGGTCCTGAGTTTGATTCCTAGCAACCACATGGTGACTCACAGCTATGCATAATATGATCTGACACCCTCTTCTGGTGTGCAGGTGTACATGCAGATTGAGCACTCAGATGTAAAGTAAATACAAAGTAAAGACAAAATGACATAAATCTAAAGCAGAGAGATAGAGTTAAGCAGGAGGAACTTAATGAAAAGGAGGTTGTGAGACTGGAGATGGCTTAACAGATAGGAGTACTACAGTTACTGCTCTTTCAGAGGAGAGGATCCAAGTTCAGTTTCTGGGACCTACGTGGTGACTCACAGCTGTCTGTAACTCTAGTTCCAGGGTATTTGATGCCTCTTCTAATCTGCTCCAGCTCCTACATGTACATGGTGCACACACCTCAGGCACACATATACATATAAACTAAATATTTAAAACAAAATAATGAAGGAAAAAGAGGTTGTGCTAGTATCCCCAACTGGGAACTTTGTGTTTTTAGTTTTGTGCTTGAGTGAAATGATTCCTGCCTCCGCCACTTTCTCAGTGTTAAGAGGTTTTCCCCTCACTGCTTTCTTTCTCACACCTTGCTCTCACTGGTTACAGGTGCAGCAGCAGAGAATGTGTTAGGCAGTTTGCTATGCCTTCCAGGTTCAGGGTCAGTTCTCCTTGACCCTTGCACTGGCTCTACCATATCAGAGACCACAAGTGAAGCGTGGAGCGTAGAGGTATTGCCAAGTGATTCAGGTTAGTATGCTGTCATTGTTTGCCTTTTTCTTTCTGTAGAATGTTAACATGTAAGGTGTCTTAATTTTCATATTAGGTATATTTTGCCAAATGATATACATTTATATATTTTTATGTTTTGTTTTTTGAGACAGGGTCTGGCCCTGGCTGACTTTGAACTTAAAATCCTCCTGCCTCAGTCTTTAAGCACTAGACTTGCAGACATTTACCACAGCACCTGATGATATCAATATAGATATGGCAAATATCAGGCAGTCATACTGTTAAAAATTTCAAGTAGAAAATTAGAACACTTTTTTTTTTTTTAAATTAATTTATTTTATTTTGTCTTCGTATTTTGAGTACATTGTAGCTGTTATCAGACACACCAGAAGAGGGCATCAGATCCCATTACAATGGTCGTGAGCCACCATGTGGTTGCTAGGAATTGAA
The DNA here is from genome assembly GCA_019843815.1 of Montemys delectorum. Lineage (NCBI taxonomy): Eukaryota > Metazoa > Chordata > Mammalia > Rodentia > Muridae > Montemys > Montemys delectorum. The sequence continues at coordinate 41,166 of JADRCD010193416.1, forward strand.
CTCAGGACCTCTGAAAGAACAACCAGTGTTCTTAACCACTGAGCCATCTCTCCAGCCCATTAGAAGACTTTCTATCTATCAAGGGAACATGTATTGTTGGCCAGTGTTGATTAACATGGCAAATGCTGTCTGGGTAATGGTGGTGCATGCCTTTAATCCCAGCACTCTGGAGGAAAGGACAGGCGGATGAATCTCTTGAGTTCAAGGCCAGTCTGGACTACAGAGTTCCTGGACAGCCAGGACTACACAAAGGAACCCAGTTTCAAAAAGAAAGAAAGGAAGGGAGGAAGGAACAGAAGAAGGAAGGGAGGAAGAAAATAATGATGACAACAACAACATAGCAAGTGTTTCTGAGTCTATGTTCAATTATATTTAAAATAATTGTTTGAAACTGAGTTTTGTGTATATGACATGTTCAGTATCTTTCACCATGTCATCCCAGGATGAGAGTAGCAACCTAGCTCAGACTACACATTTGAGTTCCTAGTCAACATCCTTACATGTATCCCTGGGTGGCCAGGCCAGTGAGATAGCTTAGTGAATAAAGGTGCTCACAGCCAAGCCTGATGACTCGGGTCCAGTCTTCAGGGGAGAAACGTGCACACATGGGTGCAGTAAATGTAAAATTTCCCTGCGGATAACTTTTCCATTTCAAGAGATGGCTGAAAGTTTGTTTGATTGTTTATTATAATAATCTTTTGAGATAAAAACAGTTTTTATAAAATTGTATGTTCATATCCTGCACGTGTAAATGCAGGTGCCCATGGACTTCAGAAGAAGTTACTGAGTCTCATGGGGCCGGAGTCTGGCATTGAAGGCCTTTGTGAACCACCTAATGTGGGTACTGGGAACTGAACTCCATCATCTGAGGACCAGCAGACACTCTTGACCGTTGAGCTGTCTCTCCTGCACTAATTTATTATTTTCATTTTCTGTTTTGAGTGTTTGTGTTCCTGTATATATGTGCATAGTATGTGTGCAGGGCCTTCAGAGGCCAGAAGAGAACATCAGATCCCCTGGGACTGGAGTTACAGTCATTTGTGAACTGCCTTGTGGGGTCTTCTATAAGAGCACCAAGTACTCTTAACCACTGAGCCATCTCTCCAGTCTCTTAAAAGAGAATTAATTTGATGGCACATACATGTAATATTAGCTTGTGCTATACAGTGAGATTCCCCATCTCAAAAAGTTAGTAGATAAATTAATTATTAAGTAAAGAAATTATTTTCCTTTCTTTCTTTTTGGGGTGGTTTGAGACAGGATCTCATCATATAGCTCGGGCTGTTCCTGGAACTGCCAGTGTATTTCAGTCTGGCCTCAAACTCACAGAGATCCACCTGCCTCTGCCTATTGAGTGCTGAGATTGTCCTACCATTATGCACATTTTAAGTGCTTTTGAAAGCATTGAGGTTTACAGAGTTGATACAGTGTTATATATCTGTGCTCCTATTGTTTAGTTTACAAGTTAACCAAGAATATGTTTTTTTTAAAGAGTAGTCTAGAAATAGTTGTCATCTGTATATAACAAACTAGTGCATATATCAGGAGGAAATCATAACCATACCTTCTTTAAACTATGGTCTAACTTTCTGTGCTGAGTAGTTTAGACTTATAAATCTCTTTATTCCCCAATAGCTTATATGTCTAAGTCACAAAAGCTGTTTTCTGTTCAGAGGCTCCAGACTTAAAGCAGGAAGAGCGCCTCCAAGAGCTGGAGAGCTGTTCTGGACTGGGCAGCACGTCTGATGATACGGATGTCAGGGAGGTCAGTTCCCGCCCCAGCACACCAGGCCTCAGTGTTGTGTCCGGTATGTCTGTCTTGTTTTAAGGACTAGGAATTTGAAGGCATTCCCTTCTTTCTGTTTATAAAGTGTTACCAAAGAGATACTGGGTTTCATTGCTGTTTTATGGTATGGTACTAGCTGTTGAACCCAGAACTCGGGACATGTTAGTCATGTGCTCTATCACTGAGCTGTATCTCCATCCCCAAGAGATATGTTATTTAAGTTTTCAGTAGTCCCCAGGGAACAAAATTAATTTTATGCCACCATAATCTTTGAGAACTTAATATGTGATTTTTACAGCCTGTTGAGATAATGGACAAACTATTCCTCTTTCAGCTCTTGATATTTTTGGTAGCTTTTGCTACAATATTTAGACTAAAATTAGTCTGTAATTCTGATGATATTGTATAAAGCAAGATAAGTGTATTTGAATAACAGTGGTAACTTGACAGTACTCAGCAGTTCACATGTGTAGATAGTTTGAAAGGAATTTCTCCAAACTTCATAAAATTTTGTGTAACTACTTTGTTCTTCTGGCAGTTTATTTATTTACTTATATATTTTTGCCGTATTTTTCAAAGGTATAAGTGCTACATCAGAGGATATTCCCAATAAGATCGAGGACCTGAGGTCTGAGTGCAGTTCTGATTTTGGGGGTAAAGATTCTGTAACTAGTCCAGATATGGATGACATAGCCCATGGTAAGTTGTGGAAGTGAGAATGACTTCTTAAGGTGATCGTGTCATGTCAGCACTCAGGAGGTAGAGGCAGGGGAATATCTATGACTTTGATATTTGCCTGGTCTACATAGTTCTAGGTCAGCCAAGTCTCCATAGTGAGTCCTTATCCAAAAAAACCAAAAAAGAAAAAAAAAACCCCAAAACAACAAAAACAAAAACAAAAACAAAACCCTAAAAAACAAAGTGGAGCATAACTTGTTAATGTGTGCTTAGGGATTTAGATGTTCATATTCTAAACTTGGTTCAGTTAGAACTACTTCTAGAAATCTGTTATAAGGAAATCCATGAATGGAGACAGTTTTAGTCTCTGTATACTTACCTATTATACTATTTCTAGTTGTGTTAAGACATGCTTATGGGTATCTTTTTGGGAAGGGGAATTCTGTAGTCTAAAATAGTACATTTAGAAATTAGAGTTAATTTCATGGCATTATATATTCATTTCATTCATGAAATCTTTTTAAAATCAAGACATTTGCTGAAAGCAATATTAGACTTTCGAATTCTACAGTTCTCCACCTCTTCTTTAGATAGTATTGCTTGTTTTTATGCTGGGAGAAGTGAGTCTTAGACGCTTAGCATTACTTAAAATATGAGTGAGGTCTCATGGTGGCCTTCTTCACACCAACCATAATAGTATTTGTCCATTAGTTAATAAGCATATGGATGCTGTTCCCTCTAAATGGAGTGAAAATCCCTACATGCAGATTAAAATGCAGGGTAATCAGAATTTCATATTTATTAGTGTCATGTATTGCTGGTATGCTTTTCAAGTTCTAACTGATTAAGAGAGAAAAACTGTGGAAGAGTCTCAGCGCCTGCCTTCTTCAGTATCTGGACCTCTGTTTACATGTGGCTTGATCTCATAGTGTGCCTTCTTGTTGTAGGCGCTCACCAGCTGACCTCTCCTCCCTCTCAGTCAGAGTCTCTGCTTGCCATGTTTGATCCACTATCCTCACATGAAGGTAAACTTGTGGTATGAACTTTTATATTCTGTCATAAACAGAAGCAAGAGATGTAAACCTCCGTTGATTAGTTCTTTCTTGCAAAGCTTCTTTTCTGTGTTACAGGGGCCTCTGCTGTGGTAAGGCCAAAGGTTCACTATGCCCGGCCCTCGCATCCACCTCCGGATCCTCCAATCCTAGAAGGTGCAGTGGGAGGAAATGAAGCCAGGTTGCCCAGCTTCGGTTCTCACGTTTTAAGTGCAGCTGAAATGGAGGCGTTCAAGCAGAGACACTCTTACCCTGAGAGACTGGTTCGCAGCAGAAGCTCTGATATAGTATCTTCTGTGCGGCGGCCCATGAGTGACCCCAGCTGGAACCGGCGCCCAGGGAATGAAGAACTCCCTCCAGCTGCAGCCACTGGTGCTACTTCTTTGGTGGCTGCACCTCACTCGTCATCTTCGTCCCCGAGTAAGGACTCTTCAAGAGGAGAGGTATGAGACACAGCCATGTAGAATTTGCATGTTATGGTCAGCACCGTGTTCCCATGATGTCTGAAATGAATATGGACTCTGAATTCAAGACTAAGGGTGACTGTGGTTGTGATTAAAGATGATCTGTCTTGCCGGGAGGTATGGTACACACCTTTAATCCCAACACTTGAGAGTCTGAGACCAGTGGTTATCTGTGAGTTTGAGACTAGCCTTGTCTACAGAGCAAGTTCCAGAACAGCCAGGACTACACAGAGAAACCATGTCTCAAAAAAATAAAAAGCAAAACAGAAAAATCTGTCTAATAATCCATCATCCTGTTAGAACTTGGTTTTGTAAGACTCTTGCCTTCGACAGCACTTAGATCTTTTCTCCATGTAGTTCTGTGTCTAATCACACTGAGGTGTATCACTGGTGATTTGAAAGTCATCCAGTTGGGAAGACAAACACTTCTTCCTCATCTGAAAGTAAGTTTCCAACCAGTTCTTCTCTCCCTTTTGATGAGTTAGTAAGTTTCTTGCAAATGCCACATTATTCTGCATGCAGTTCCACTCATCAGCACTCTGACATGCTCACTCCGTCATGTCTCTCCACTCACCAGCATTATGTTCTTCTCATTTAGTATTTGTTGCTGTCCTTGGTTTTTGAGACAAGATCTCATTATGTAGTCTAACCTGACTGGGAACTCATTATATAGACCAGGCTGGTCTTATACTTATGATAATCCATGTGTCTTCTGAGTGCTGAGTTCACAGTGGAGAGCCACTCTGCCTGGTCCATGGTTTATAGCAGGACACATCAGTACACGTGCTGCCTGTCGGCCTTTTCACTCCACCGCTCTGCTGCTCGTTCAGTTTTGCCTTGGCCAATTTTCTTTCTTTTTTTTCTTTTTTAAGATTTATTTATTTATTATATGTAAGTACACTGTAGCTGTTTTCAGACACACACCAGAAGAGGGCATCAGATCTCATTACGGGTGGTTGTGAGCCACCATGTAGTTGCTGAGATTTGAACTCAGGACCTCCACCTGCCTCTGCCTCCCAAGTGCTGGGGATTAAAGGCATGCGCCACTGTCACTGCCCTGCCTGGCTATTTTTTATTTTTTTATTCTTCTCTCATATATTACATTCTGAGTATGGTTTCCCATTCCTCTTCCCCTGAGATTATTTTTATTTTCTGTGTATAATGTATTTACACATTTGCCCAAATGTGAGTCTGTGTGCCATGTACAGATAGCACCTGCAGAAGCCCGAAAGGACATTGAGTCTCCTGGGACTAGAGTCACAGAAGGCCGTGAGCCACCATGTGGGTTCTGGGAATCAGACCTGTGTCCTGTGGAAGAGCAGCCAGTGCTGAGCTGCTTTATTATATTCTATGTCTCGTTCTGGAGTTAGCTATTTCTCTCCAAGGGCCTCAAGGTCCTTTTGGTCAAAATTTATTTTTCAGAAATTGAGATGAGTCAGAACTCATTGCTGTGGCGTGTTGCTGCTCTCAGAGCCTCTCAGTGAACAGAGGGCGGGGAGCAGTGTGTGTGTGTGTGTGTGTGTGTGTGTGTGTGTGTGTGTGTGTAGGTGTGTATACACAGTTACCCCTGTAAGGAGTAGGCCTTGGTGGAGAAAGTGCTTTGTTTCAGCTATGCCTAAAGGTAATTTCACAAAACTTGAGAGTGCTGTCTGTAAGAACAAAGCCTTGAGTCTCTCTAGAGAGCAGTGTGGCCACGCCTCTGTGATGCTGTGGGGCTGTCTCTAGCTGTGTAGAAGTGTAGAACTGCTGTCATTGAGATGAATGCTCTGGCAGAGATGTCTTTCTTAGCATAGAGAGACCAATGAGTGGACACTGAGGATTTGGTTTCAGTCTAGAATAACAGATTTTATTTCAGGTCCCCCCCCCCCCCCCGCGCCCCCGTTTCTTGTGTTTTAACTCCTCGATGGTGAGAAACCTGCTTTTGTTGTTCTTCATGTGTGTTCCTAAGGAGTTCACCTATAGATAAACTTTATGTCCTCATAAACTTTCCTGCCACATAAGTCCTCATCTCTCTACTTGGAGAAATTACGTATTGATAATTATTAGTAGTAATTTCCTCTTCTCCGTTCACATGAAGCCTTTTAAGAAACATTTCCTCTTAAGTAGAAATAGGTACAGTTAATTACAAAAAAGAAAGCACTTTGAATGGATTAGTGGGCAGAGAGAAAGGATCCTGCTCTAACAGCCAAGAATGTGTAGTCCCAATTGTATAAATGTAAAAAAAAAATAGAAATTCTGAGATTTTCTCAGGTCACATTATAGGCTAGTAATGACTATCAGTTCTGCCCTTCCATGTGAACAGAGTTAATGGTAACTGTATAATTTGTGAGTAGAGAGAGGGTAGGCAGGTCTAGGTTTGATGGTCAGCTGTGTCACGTGTAAGCTATGTACCTTGGGGAAGATCACCTCATTTAGCTTCATGTTCTTCATTTATGAAAAGGACTTATAACCAGGCATGGTAACGCACGCCTTGATCCAATCACTTAGGAGGCAGAGGCAGGTAGATCTCTGTGAGTTTGAGACCAGCCTGGTCTACAGAGTGAGTTCTAGGACAGCCAGGGCCACACACAGAAGTCTTGTTTTCATTTAAAAAAAGGACTTATGAGCTGAGCATGGTAGCTCAGTAATTGGGAGGCTGAGATGATAGTTGGTGAGAAAGAGGTTAGCCTGTTCTAAATAGTGCATTTAAGACCAGTCTGGGCTACAGATTGAGACCCTGTCTCAAAACAAAAAACTAACACCCCTTAATAACAGGAGCCATTTTATAAGGCAGCTGAGAGGATTGTTCTCAGACTCAGTCCTGGCACACCAGGTTACTATTGCTGCACCACATCGTCTTCACTTCTATTAAAATTCACTGCACTGCATTTACTTAGGATTTCCAATTGTGTTTTCTTTTGCTTTTGTGCTGAGGATCGAACCTAGAGCCTGTACCTGCCAAGCACTTGCTTTCCCAATGAGTTCTACCCCAGTCCCTTCCTTCATAGGTGTTCTGTGGGTGTAACTCACTCTGTAGGCCTTTGGTTTGTTAGCTGTATAGAGAGAGTACCTACCCTCAAATGCCTTAGGCTGTCCTGAAGGCTACATTCCTATTCCAGAGGGTGCCTGGGAGGTAATAGCAGTAGCTTTCTGTGCTGTGGCTCAGTGGTCGGGTGCTCTGGGCTCCATTCCCAGCACTATCCTTTTTCCTGCTAGTTCCCAAAAGAACAGTATTATTTTATGACAAATAGGACTGACTTACAGACTTACTGACATCCTTTTCATAGCAATTTATCCTGCTACTCAACTCCAAATAACACATCCAACTCTCTCTCCAGACTGAGGAGCGCAAGGACAGTGACGATGAGAGGTCAGACAGGAGCAGGCCTTGGTGGAGAAAGCGCTTTGTTTCAGCTATGCCTAAAGGTAATTTCACAAAACTTGAGAGTGCTGTCTGTAAGAACAAAGCCTTGAGTCTCTCTGGAGAGCAGTGTGGCCACGCCTCTGTGATGCTGCGGGGCTGTCTCTAGCTGTGTGGAAGTGTAGAACTGCTGTCATTGAGATGAATGCTCTGGCAGAGCTTTAAAAGGCCCTGTTCTTTGTGGGAAGTGGCTGTGGTGTCCTATATGGAGATCATGCCAGTCACTGTCATTAAACGTGGAGGACTCTCGGCATGCTGCTGTTAACTTAATGTTGAATTGTCATTTTGACATTCCTGGAGCAAATCTAAGCTTTTCATGTCTATGTGCATTGAAAGCGTGAGTGCCCTACAGATGTAGATAGTGTCTATTATGGAAGGAAGTTGTATACATTTATTTTTCTTGAATAGCCTGACATCCTTTGAGTTGGCAAAATTTCTCTTCCTGGAAAAAGATACCGCCCAAAAGTTGGGGTCCTCTTCCATAGGCCTTTCCCCAGGCTGAGGCGCTTAGGAGCTGAGGAGACCTGCATCTACCCGTGCTCTGGCCCACTTAATGGAGAGGAGTGCGTAAGGCAGGAACTCTGTTCTTTTGGCAAAGCTAAGAGGCATTGGTTTTGACTTACTCTCAGTGAATCCTCATTAAATCATTCTTTCTATGGCAAATGACTCCACAGTAGATTCTGAAAGCTTCTTTAAGAACCTTTGATGCTATTTTAAGAATGATTATCAGTTGACGCTTGGGATTTCGTAGCTTTTAAAGTTTCAACCTCCTTGCACTTAGAAATGTTGGCACGCCAGCTAACTTCCGAGGAGTGTAGTATGTTATATGTCACAGTACTGACTTTATTTAATTTCCAGCTCCTATACCATTTAGAAAGAAAGAAAAACAAGAAAAAGACAAAGATGATCTGGGGCCTGACAGATTCTCAACACTCACAGGTTTGTAGACCCATGGACTTCCTGGCTCCTTCATTCCCAGAGCACATATTTCATAACACTTTTTCTTGGGTGCCATAAGCGTTGCCTTTTTAGAAGAGTATGTTTGTGTGTGTACGGTTGGGAGTATGTTCTTCATGGATCTGTGGTTTCCCCCTAGAGGCCACAGTGGGTCTCGGTGTGCTCTTCCTACAGACCACCACTACTACCATCACCATCCTCATTACCATAACCTGTTTCTGACAAAGCCTGCCTGACAGCTCAGCACCCAGGGACCATGCCACCTGACTGCTGGAGTGTGTGGGGCTGCCTTCTGTGCTCTGCATGCCCCGTTTCTGGATCACTGGTTGGACAGTTTTCTCAAACACTGATCGTAGGACACTAAATTTATATTCATCTATAGTTTGCTCTAGCTTATTCAGGATCACAATGAAATGTTATTTTATCTAATCATTTTATTTTTTTAATGATTAAAGTATTTGTTCAACAGTATTACAAATGCCAATCATTGTAGTAAAAGTTAAAGACTTTTTTTTTTTACAGCTTGAGAACCATTGTAACTGCTATCTGACCCATGGCAGAACTTTAGGGATCTTCCTTTTTCAACACCTGCATTTCTGCAGCTTCTTGGGTACCTTAAAAGCATCTGTGAGCTAGCATGAATGACCATATTTGACTCTGATAGCTGTGCATTGATTCTTAGCTGCTGTAGACCATCTAGAGGGGAGTTCACCTCTCAGTTCTTTTTTCCTTATCTTAATTTTAAGGTGTGTTATCTTCCCATTCTACTAAGTTACAGTAAGCTTTTAAATTTAAAAGTGGAAAAAGTCTTTAGAACATGGTCTCAAAAGTGACCAGCACCATACCCATTCTGATGCGTGTTCCTGATGTCTATTTGTGCATGTTAGGTGTCCCTCTATATTTCAGCTTATATAGCTCTTCCTTATTAGATACAGTAACTTTCACATAATAAAGGGTATGAACAGAAAGAGAGAGGTTGAACAGGCCACATTTCCCTGCTGAGAGTAGCCCAGCCTGTCCTATTCAGTTAGCAAATATCTGTTGATCATACCAGACACCATAGTAGATACTGTGGGTATTAAGTTAAATTACATATGACCTGTGTTTGTTGGGACCTTCCAGTGTTTTGGGGAAGAGCTGAAAAGATACTATCTTTTGGGCCATGTCTTTGTGTATTTTCCCGTGTTCTTCATCCCTGCTGTTAGAAGTATACATATGTCACTGAGGATGCTGCCACATTCTTTTAATCCCAGCACTCAAGAGGCGGAGGCAGGAGTTCAAGGCCAGCTTGGTCTACATAGTGAGTTTCAGGCCAGCCTTGGTGAAATCCTGTCTTAAAAAAGGACAGAGGAGAGTACTGCAGTTTCTATAAGTGGAATTACACTAGGTGGAGTAGCTTTGTATGCAAATTAACAACTGAAGAAATTGTAAGTAGTAAAGGCTTTTGGTCAATGATTTTTTTTATTTTTGGGTGCTGAGATTGGAAGCTAAGTAAAGTTCCCTGTCCATCCCTTCCACCCCCCCACCCCCCAATAAAATAGTTCATTTTCTTTGGGTCTGATTGAAGAAGTTTAGCCTTCTTATTGGAGAAATTCTACCCAATCCTAACTAATGATCACTTGGAAGTTACCATAAAATATTTTGAAATGTTACTATATATATTCCTTATTAGCCTGACTATAATCTTGCCACTCTAACCACTGGTTTTTTGTTTATGATCTCTCCTAGTCTTTCTCAAAATTTGTATATGGTGGCTTTTCTTTTTTTTTTTTTTTTAAAGATTTATTTATTATTATAAATGAGTACACTGTAGCTGTCTTCAGACACACCAGAAGAGGGTGTCAGATTTCATTACGGGTGGTTGTGAGCCACCATGTGTTTGCTGGGATTTGAACTCATGACCTTCCGAAGAGCAGTCGGTGTTCTTACCCGCTGAGCCATCTCACCAGCCCTATGGTGGCTTTTCTGTCACTAAATAGGATATGTATATCTTTGTATTTACTTTTATCACACTTTATACACTTTCCAGTTTCTACTGGATACAATTGGCTTTTGAATAATTACAAATAATAAATTTGTAATTTGATTCTACTACATTGCAACATAACTCTTCTTTTCCTATTGAAATATTTAAGTTGTTTCCTGTTTTTCTCTGAAAGTATCTTTGTGCCCATAGATTTTTTTCTTGTTGTTGTGTTGTGTTAACAGTGCTGGGGATTGAGCCTAGGCTTATGTATACCAGTCAGGTACTCTTCACTAACTATAACCCCAGCTCTGCACAGCAGCTTTTACTTTCATTATTTTTCTAGGATAATGTTTTTGAGGAAGAAGTATGTTATTAAAGTAAAAGGTAATAAGCAATATTGTAGTTTAATTGACTGAGTTTAGCCAGTTTATATTTGTCCCTTTACAGAGCCCTTGTGAACTCTCAAAAGATAACCAGTGGGGCTGGAGAAACTCTCAGCAGTTTTCAGCACTTGTTGCTCTTACAGAGAAACTGGGTTCAGTTCTCAGCACCGACATGTTGGTTCACAGCTACCTGTAACTTCAGGTCCAAAGGCTCTTCTGGCCTCCTCAGGCACCAGGAACACACTTGGTACATTTGCATTCACAAGACACTCAAAAAATACTAAACTAACAAATAAGAAAGAGTATTTTAAAAGCTATAACCAGAAATATTACTGCTTAAAAGGATTCTGCAATGGTTGCATTTATATTTTGAAAAAGTCCACCATTGATTGTAAATCTCTTGTCACTACTATACTGTTATAGCAGACATTTAAATGTATTTGGAAGTCAGATGTGCTCACACCTATAATCCCTAAACTCACAGGTCTGAGGCAAGAGGTTTGCTACAAGTTCAAGGCCAGTGTAGGCTACAGAGAGATCTGTCCCAAAAAAGAAAAATATGTGAAATACAACTTTGTGAATCCTCTATATAACTTGAGGTATTTTATAGAAACATGAACAGGGGATACTTGTTTTGTGGAGAGGAAAGGCCCGTGAGCATGCTGCCCAGTCTCCATGCCCCACACTTACTCTGCTGGGGTATACTGAGGCCAGCGCTTTTGTGTGCAGTTGTTTGATGAGTAAGTGTCCACATAAGATGCTTACAACAAGTTCACCAGCATGTGGTACAAATGCAGTAGCTATCAGCTGCTGTTGTCATAAATACCCCCCCACACACACACATAGAGGTTTCGATGCTATTTTAGAAATGTTTACAAATAAAGAATCCTACCACAATATACACAGCTGGCTTATTTGTTGGCCTAGCTCAATCTCAGGAGTTTGAGTTTCACTATAGAACTTTATTTTGTATTGAAGATCCATAGCAGTCTATTAATGGCTACTGTTTGAGACTATAGGCTAACTTGTGCTGGGCATCAAACTCAGGGTCTTGTAAATGCTAAACAAGTCTTTACCACTGAGCTATATCCCTAGCATGATGTTTTGAGATAGAGTCTCAGGCTGGCCTTGAATTCGTACTTCTCTTACTTCAACTTCCCAAGTGCTGGAATTATAAGCGTGCGCCACAATAGCAAGCTAGCTCAATGGTTTTGGTAACTGATTTGGTTGTTAGAGTTAACAGTCCCATCAGTGAAACCATGTGCTTTCTATGCATCCTAGACCCCTAGAATGCCAGGGACCTTTGTATGAGTAAAAATGCTGTGTCCTGGGAACCGCACTGTCATGGAAAGAGGTGGTGAGATAGAACAGGATGCTCTGCAGTTTTCAAGTGTGATGGAAAGAGGGATTTTCAAAGAAAGGATGGAGAAAGCCATTTATCAAAACTAAAAAAGGGTTTTGGTGTAATCTCAATAATTATTTTTCTCCTTAAGCATGGAGGTGTCTGTTTAAGTTGTGTGTATTAAAAAAAAATCAGCAGGCTTAAATGAGAGACCCACAAACTCAAAGCTCCAGGCCTTGGGCTACTTAATGAATTAAAGGTCAGCCTAGATTATATAGCAAGACTCTTCTACTTGTCTCCCACTCCTACAAAAAGAAACCATTGGTAGAAGTTGTGTCAACATAAATTGATAGTTATTGTGACTTGAGCAAGTACTTTAGAATTCTTTGTGCACTGAGCTTTGATGCAGTCATGCAGAATTCCAATGGTGCTGAGGTGGAGTGCCTCTTCCTGGTGTCTGGCTTTGGAGAGTCCTTAGACCTAGCAGTGGGGTTGAGTAGGCAGCTGCATGGTGCCTCATAACACTGAGATATGTGCCCTTCTTTAGTCTGACCTCCTAACCTGCCTTTGGGATGCTGCTGCTGCTGCTGCTGTTATACTAACAGCAGAGGTGGGATAACCCAAGGAACTAATTCTCTCTCTCTTCCCCTGCAGATGAGCCCAGCCCTAGGCTTAGTGCTCAAGCTCAAGTTGCTGAAGATATTCTGGACAAATACCGGAATGCCATTAAACGGACCAGCCCCAGTGAAGGAGCAATGGCAAATGATGAGAGTGCAGGTGATAACCACGATAAATCTGAACAGTGATAGTTTATCTTAGAGATAAGACAACTCACACTAACGTGGCCTTTAGAACAGGATGTCCAGAGGAGCCGTAGTATTTGAAAATGATAGCTTTTGTAAACAGGTCAGGTTAGTATGTCCCTCTCTACAGCTTCCCACTAAACCTGGGCACCCGAGATGTTACGATGGTTTGGGGTGACGGCCCATAGTTCCTTGGTACATGTTTTAGTGAGAGGGAATCCCCCCCCCTTTTTTTTTTTTCTGTTTAGAGAAGTGAGATTTGATGTAGTATGGACTTTTAGCAGAGCTGTGTCAGCCAACTCAGGCTAAGGACCCTTATTGCTTGGTACGTCTTTTCTACAGCTTGTGCGCTCCCCCCCCCCCCATCTCTCTTCATAGTAGAATACTGACTACCTATCATAAAAATACAGAGTCCTCAAGATAAGGAAATGCAAAAGCATGTAAAAGCATCAGCAGTTTGCTAAATCTGTCTGTGCCCATGGAGACATGGTCCAGATGTTGTACACTGGGCAGTAATGAGCTGTTCTGAGGAGGGTACCTAAGGCTGAAGAGGATCTGAGGGCAGGGAGGGATTCTACCTCTGTTTTTCTTTCTCGAGGTCACAGTGGTAAGACACTCTACTCTGGAGGGTAGGCTTCCTCTGAAACTCAGAACCTCCTGCCTGCTTCCCAAGTGCCAAATTTCAGTGCAGCAAAGGTTATTAAACCCTATATTTAGACTTGCTAGCTACCAACATTGTGTCATAATTTCCTATACAGTATTTAGGAACACTTTATTCCTTTTGACTTAAAAGTGTTATTTTGTTTTTCTTTTCTTCTTTTTTTTTTTGTTTTGTTTTTTGAGACAGAGTCTCATATAGCCCAGACTTGTATCAAACTAACTTAACAGTGATTTACTTGACGTTTTTTCAAGATTTTATTTTATGTGTACGTGTCTTTTTGCCTGCATGTAATGTCTGTGCAGTACATGTGTGCGATGACCATGGAGGCCAGAAAAGGGTGTTAGATCTCTGGAACTGGAGTTACACACAGTTGCTAGGCACCGTATGGGTACTCTGAACGTATGGTCCTCTGGAAGAGAAGCCAGTCCTCTTAACATCTGGGCCATGTCTCCATCTCTGACCTTGAACTCTTGATCTTCCTGTCTTTACTTCAACTGCTAGGGATGCATCACCACACCTATTTTATTTGATGCTGGGAATAGAATCCAAGGAGCCTCTCCTGCTAAGCAAGCGCTCTACTGACTGAGCCCCTTGCCCCTTGACTTTGTATATGTATATATTATCTTGTATTAACTGACTAATTAAAAACATAACAGATGTGGGAACCACAGACCTGGCCTTGATGTGTTTTGAGCTAGTCCCTGGCTAAGTCTTAGGTGTGGGAGGGCTTCATTGAGGAGAATCAGGAGACATGAGTGAGGGTTCCAGCGTTTGGCAGGAGTCCATGTCTCTAAAGTGAAGGTATTGTTAAAATACTTTTTGAGGCTCTTAGTTTTGTGATTCAGTGATTCTGAATTTTATTAAGTTATTCCAAATTTGATACTGTGGTAAAGCACAGCTTTTCTCTGCTCCAATACCTGCTGTCTTGATATACTGCCCTGGCTGTCGATAGCCTCATTACATTCTGACGTTTGTTTTCTTTTTCCAAGAACTCTTATTACAAGACAAAGTGACTTTTGATTAAATTTCTCTGATACCTGCAAGTAGCCGAAATTTCCACATTAACTGGGCTGTACTTTTCTTGGGGGCTGGTTTTGTTTAGAGGTCATGGGTGATGGTGAAAGTGCTCATGACTCTCCTCGTGAGGAAGCATTGCAGAACATCTCAGCTGATGATCTCCCAGACTCTGCCAGCCAAGCAGCCCACCCTCAGGACTCTGCTTTTTCTTACAGGTAATTCTCTTAGGCTTTGGAACTTTGCAGGTTGCACTGTTTAGTTTTGGTTTGGTTTTGGTTTTTGAGACAAGGTTTCTCTGTGTAGTCCTGGCTGTCCTAGAACTCACTCTGTAGACCAGGCTGGCCTCGAACTCAGAGATCCACCTGCCTCTGCCTCCCAAGTGCTGGGATTAAAGGATTGTGCCACCATCACCTGGCTCATTTTTTTTTTTTTAAGTATTTTTTCTTAATTAAGATACATTGTTTTCCCCATTCCCTTTCCTCCTTCAACCTTCCACATTTCTCTTTGAATGTTCTTATTGCCATTGCAATCATTTGACATCAACCAATTGTTAAGTGTAAAGAAGGGCTGGGTGATGCCCCAGTCCTTGAAGTGCTTGGTGCACATGTGAGTTCAACCCTCAGTACCCGAGAATCCAAGTGCAATGGTGTGAATTTGTACCCACACTGCGAAGCCAAGCGCGATGGTGTGCATTTGTAACCCACACTGAGAAGGCAGTGGGCTCCTACCTTAGTCTAGCGCTAAGCCAGTGAGAGACCCTGTCTCAAAATAGAAGGTTGATGGCATCCCCTGAGAAATATCATTGAGGTTGTCCTGTGGTTTCTACACACATGCACAATACATACATATATATATATATATATATATATATATATATATATATATACATACACACACACACATACACACACACACACACACACACACACACACACACACAATAAAGAGAACAATAGATACTATTTACTAAGAAAACTCACTTTGGACCAGGCGAGGTGGCAACACACCTTTAGTCCCAGCAGTTAGGAGGCAGAGCCAGGTGAATCTCTGTGAGTTTGAGGGCAGCCTGTCTACAGAGTAAGTATCAGACCAGCTAGGATTATACAGTGAAATGTCTTTTTTAGACTCCAATTGTGGATATCAGATATCAAAAAATTAATTCAGGAATTTAAAAAAACTGTGCCCCCAGGAGCACACAAGTAGCTTAAACAAGTTACAGTGCCACTGGCTGTGCAGAATCACCAGCCTGTGTGTCAGGAAAAGGTCTCCATCAGCTCACTAAGTACTGCAGCTCAGTCTTGGCATCCTGTCCTTTCCACAGCCTCTTCCCAGCAGGGCCTGAGAAAGTGACTTTGGGATTCTGACATTATGCACTTGTTTGAGGAGTTGTTGCTTCCTCAGACAAGGAGAACCCCTTAAAGCACCCTCACCTAGCTTGTGTGTACTAATTTCCTCTCTCCATGTCTCCAGTTTTTAAAATTATTTTTAAATATTTATTTCTTTTTACTTTGTGTGCATCAACATTTTACCTGCATATATGCCTGTGTAAGGATGTTGATTCTTTGGAACTGGAGTTACAGACAGTCATGAGCTGCCATGTCGGTGCTGGGAACTGAACCTGGCTCCTCTGGAAGAGCAGCCAGTGCTCTTAACTACTGAGCCGTCTCTCCAGCCCCCATTTCTCCATTTTTAACTTTGTATTATATTGTAGGCTATGGAAGGGCTCTGCCACCAAATGGTAGCTGGGTCATAGTTGAAACTTTCGTCATAGAATCTAACCTCAGCATAAAATGTCCAAGCAGTAAAATCAGCAAGTGGTTGGTTTGTTTGGTTTTTGTTGTTTTGTTTTGTTTGGTCAAGGGACGGGCTTATCTAAACCAGGGCCGACATTTGCAGAGAGACTGGAGGGAAGCATTCAGGTTGGGCCATGAGCATCTGTGTTGTGGCAGACCCTCTAACTACACTCAGCACTTCAGGGTGTAGGAGATTAGAAGGCTGTTGTGGCTGATCATGGTGACCTACTGAGCTTGCCTAGAGCATTCTTACCCTCTTAACCAGTAACTACAAGCTGTGCTTTGCCTTGAGGTGCCAGTTCTTTGGAACTGATGTTTTCTTAAAGAGTCATTTGAAACATTCAAGTTCAGAGCTAACATGTTAACTTACACATATATATTTGTACAGTATGACCATATCTGGCTGAGGATGTGCTTAGCTGGAAGTCCTGGGTCCCAGCTCCAGCCAGCACAAAAGGCTATGATTATTTCTGTGCAAGTAAATTAATGTGCCCTGTACTTAATTCTTCAGAGATGTAAAAAAGAAGCTGAGGCTTGCACTCTGCTCTGCTGACTCTGTGGCCTTCCCAGTGCTAACTCATTCAACAAGGAACGGATTGCCAGACCATACAGACCCAGAAGGCAAGTCATTCCTTACTCTCCAGTGTGCACAGTTTGAACAACGGAGGCTGCCACTCTTCACTTGTCCAATGCACAGAAATACCTGTGGTTCAATTTTATATTTTTTCTAAGTCATTTAGGGGTTCTTTGATCTCCTTTTCAGATAATTTGTATATGTATTTGTGTGTCTTCCATTTGTGTTTGGGTGCCCACAGAGACCAGAAAGGGGTGGCAGATCTCTAGAGCTGGAATTCAGACAGTTGTGAGCTGCCTGGAATGGGTGCTGGTATGAGCTCTGGTCCTCTGGAAAAGCATCATATATTCTTAATCTCTGAGCCCTCTCCCCAGCTCCCGGCACGTGGATTTCTGTTGTTTATAGACTAGAATGGTAGTGCTGCTTGGTTCCCATGGTTTGTGGTGCACAAGAATTGGCTTCCCGATTACTGAGAGGTTATGTGTCCTTACAGAATTCTTGGTTTTTTTGTTTGTTTTTAGACAATGAAATTGTATGCTTCTTAAAAGTTCAAATAGCTGAAGCAATTAATTTACAAGATAAGAGCTTAATGGCTCAACTTCAAGAAACAATGCGTTGTGTGTGCCGCTTTGACAATAGGACCTGTAGGAAGTTGCTGGCATCCATTGCTGAAGACTACAGGTACTGTTCCTAACCTGACTGGTTTACAGAGCTGACTATAGAATAGTATTGTTTTGTTTGTTTGTTTTGTTTGTTTTTATTGAAGAAATGAATCTAGTTATAAAGTACATGGTTGTGTTTATTTGGATAGAGATTTTAAGAAACACAGTTTAGAAATGTTAACTGACAGTTCTTGCTAATTAAGAAGTGTAGTTTACTTCAGCTTTTCATAAAAGAAGATAAAGAACAAGTTGGGAAATGGCTCAGTGAGTAAAGCACAAACATGAGGACCCAAGTTTGGTTCTGTGGCACCCAGGCAAAGAGTGGGCATGGTGGTATGTATCCTCCATCTGGGAGGACCCTGGGGGCTTGCTGACCAGCTGAAACTGCAGGCTCCAAGTTCAGTGAGAGATACTGTCTCAAAAGAAAAAGGGAGCTGGCATTACAGGATGTCACTGGATATGGGTACCTGTTGTGGAAGCCTGACAGCCTAAGGTAGAACCCTGGATTCACAAAAGGAAGGCAAAAACTAAGTTTGCAAAAATTATTCTGTGACCTCTATATACATATTGTGGCACAACTACACCCACAATCACACATCAATAATAATACTTCTTTTTTTCTTTTTGGTCTTCCTTTCTTTCTTTCTTTCTTTCCTTCTTTCTCTCTCTCTCTCTCTCTCTCTCTCTCTCTCTCTCTCTCTCTCTCTCAAAGGCATAGCATCTGTCAGGGCTTTTTCTTTAAATTTATTTATTTATATGAGTACACTATCATTGTCTTCAGACACACCAGAGGAGGGCATTGGATACCGTTACAGATGGTTGTGAGCCACCATTTGGTTGCTGGGATTTGAACTCAGGACCTCTGGAAGAGCAGCCAGTGCTCTTAACTGCTGAGCCATCTCTCCAGCCCTCTTTTTGGTTTTTCAAGACAGGGTTTCTCTATGTAACAGAACCCTGGCTGTCCTTGAACTCTCTCTGTAGACCAGGTTGGCCTCAAACTCAGAGAGATTCACCTGCCTCTATCTCTGCCTCTGCCTCTGCCTCCCAGCTGCTGGGATCAAAGATGTACACTAGCACCCAGCAATAAATAAATAATACCTTAAAAGCAGATAAGTAGGTTTCTTTTACTGTGAGGCCAGGAGAGACTATAGAAGCAGAGATGATCTTAGGGGCTGCTGTTATGTTTTGCCACCAAGCCCTTGCTAGTAAGGGGAAGTATGATTGTTGTTCTTAGGCAAAGTACAGGCTCCCAGCCTTAAGGGATCTTGTCACACTAACACTATAAGCAAGTTAGTGGTGTGGTTATTGGATGATCTAATGTATACAATTTGCATTTTGTTGCAGCAGCCAATTTTCTGTTAAGTGTGGGGTCCTACAAGCATGGAGACCATGTTTCTGTAATAAAAGCAGTGAGTCTGCAGAGGGCCTTGGAGACATATAAGTTAGGTGCTGATGATAATGTGCCACAGAAACATGCACAAGGGCTTGCTTTCTTGAGCTGGCAGCGTGGATAGTTCCCAGGATGCTTGTCTACAGGCTCTAGTGCCAACTTATAAAAGCCAAAGACTGTGAAGTAATTGTTTTAAAAAATTAAGACTCTTAGTTGCTCAAGAAAGTATGCACTGCTATACATCTGATTTCAGGAGCACTTTGTTTTCTTTCTTTCAGAAAAAGAGCTCCGTATATTGCTTATCTCACCCGCTGCCGACAAGGACTGCAGACTACACAGGCTCACTTGGAAAGGCTCCTGCAAAGAGTTTTGCGGGACAAAGAGGTGGCCAATCGGTACTTTACCACTGTCTGTGTGCGGTTACTGCTTGAGAGCAAAGAAAAGAAGATCAGGGAGTTCATTCAAGGTAACTAAATACATTCAGACAGGCATTCCTCAGCCATGTGACGTGGGGAGAATTGTTTAGCTTTGCACGTTTATGGACATGCTAGCAGGCCTTACAGCAGTTCCTTAAATTATCTGCTTCCTGCCTGCCAGCCTCCCTTCCTTCCTTCCTTCTTTTAAGATTTTGGGGTTGGTGAGATAGATGGGTTAACAGTTATGAGCACTGACTTCTCTTCCTGAGGACCAGAGTTCAAGTCCCAGTCCCTATAGCAACACTCAAGGGGATTTGCTCTCTTTTAGCCTGTGCAGTTACCAGCCATAGACATAAACAGGCAAAACACCCATGCACAGTAAAAATAATCACAGCAACAATAATTAAATAGAAGATTTTTAGTGTGGGGTGGGAAATGTAAGCCAGAAGAGGGATCCTATGTCCTAGTACTCGAGTTACAAGCACTTGTAAGCCTCGCAACATGGGTACTGGGAACCAAACTTCTGGCCTTTGGACAGGTAGCAAGCTGCTCCTAACTGCAAAGCCATCTAGATCTACCTTCTTTTAAAAATACTTTTTACTACTTTTCTTTAAAGTTTTGCAGGGTTAGGGCATGTCACATCTGTGATAGGGTTCTCTAGAGGAACATGAAATATGTGTGTAGAACTTCCTGGAATGGCTTACAGGCTATGGTCCAGGTAGTCCAACAGTAGCTGCCATCCACAGGGCTAGGCACTCAGCTGGTCTCCAGTAGACTCCAGAATCCTGAAGAAGTAGGTTCTAATGCCAGGGGAGGAATGGACTTAGCAGTAAGACCAGGGCAAGCAGACAAGTAATGAAAACTTGCTTCATCTGTGTTTTTTGTACGGGTTGCCAGCAGAAGATGGGGCCTGGATTAAAAGTAGATCTTCCCACTTCAAAAGAGCCAGATTAAAAGTGAACCTTTCCACTTCAAATGATTTAATTAATTAAAAAAATTCCTCATAGGTGTGCTCAGTCACTTGGGTTTAATTAATTCTGGTTGTGGTCAAACTGACAGCCAAGAATTGCCAACTCAGAATCGAACTTGGGTCTTTATTTGGCAGCAGTCATCCTTGCCCACTGAGCCATCTCCCAGGCCTGAGTTTTTATGCTCTTGGAATGACTTTGAGATTGGTTCTCTGAAAAGACAGGAGGAAGCTTGAATGAACATAGTCCATCTAGATTCTTTTTTTTTTTTTTAAAGATTTATTTATTTTGTGGGTATGAGTACACCATAGCTGTACAGATAGCCATGAGCCATCATGTGTGTGGCTGCTGGGAATTGAACTCAGGACCTCTGCCGGCCCCGTTTGCTCCGCCCCTACTTGCTCTGGCGTAATTCACTGTAGCTGTCTTCAGACAGCGCCAGAAGAGGGCGTCAGATCTCGTTATAGGTGGTTGTGAGCCACCATGTGGATGTTAGGATCTGAACTCAAGACCTTCAGAAGAACAGTCAGTGCTCTTACCGCTGAGCCATTTCGCCAGCCCCCATCCAGATTCTTGACTGAAACCCTAAATGGCTGAAACCTGGAAAGATGGCTCAGCATTTTGCAAGAATACCTAATGTTCTTGCAAAGGACCAGGTTTTGATTCTCAGTACCCATGTAGCTAGCAGCTCACTGTTGTCCATAACTCCAGTTCCAGGGGAATCCAACACCCTTTTTTGTCCTCAGAGGGACCACCTATGCATGTGGTGCACAGACATACACGCCCGTGAAACACATACTTAGGGAAAAAAATAATAAAGGATTTATCAAAAAAAAGAGAAAGAAAAAGAAAGAAAGACAGAAACCCAAATGGTTCCCCAAGCTATGATGAAGGGACTCTACCCATAGATGGGCTGGAAACACAGCCATCAGCATCAGCTACTCCAGATGGGGTCAGTGTGCAGTTTTAGCCCTGCCACTTGAAGGGACCTACCTCATCAAGGACTCACAGACTTTAAAGTGGCAGGCTGCTGCGACCCCGCATGGTCTGAAGGGAAGACTAGATCATTACCCTCTGTGGATGTCAGCTTTCATTGGTCTGCTCCACGATGGTCTTCTGTGAACAAGGTGTCTAACTCAGAATGAGTAGGGAAAGCCACCCTGTGTCTGCTGCTTTGCTACTGGAAGTAAAGATTCAAAAGACGACTTCCATGTCCTTGCCAACCTGGTGCTCAGAATGGGAGTGTGACGGCAGATCTTGAAAACCCTGCCTTCGGGATCTGCTTCCTGCCTAGGTACATATTATATACTGTAGGAGTACTAATTTGGTATAACCAGATGCTCACAGAGCGGGAAGCAGGAATAATGGAGAGATCCAACTGCAACTTCACTATTCTGGTTTTGGGAATTGGGGGGTGGGGTGGGAGATGCGGAGACAAGGTCTCACTATGTATCCCTGGCTGGCCTTGAAACCACAGAGCTCCTCCTGCCCTTGCCTCCTGAATACTGAGGTTTAAGTTGTATGCTATTATGCCCTGCTTTTAATAATCTTTGAAGTCCCATACCTGTAGTCTATCTCTTGGGAGGCTGAGGGAGGAAGACTGAATTTATGTCAACATTGACTACAAAGAGACTCTGCCTCAATGGAAAAAACAAAAACATAAACATGGTGGTATAATTCTGTAATCCAAGCTGCTCAGGGGGCTTAAGAAGGAAGATTACAAGTTGAAGACCTTCCTGAGTAAGTTTGAGACCAGGGAGGATTAGGAATTCAAGGTTACCTTACACAATTTAATGAGACACCGCCCTTCAGTTTCAAGATTAAAAGCAAAAGCAAGTCAATCAGTAATGGCACACACCTTAATCTTAGCACTTGGGAGGCAGAGGCAGGAATGAGTTCAAGGTCAGCCTGGTCTACAATGGGAGTTCCAGAAGAGCCAGAGCTACACGGAGAGCCCCTGATTGGGGTGTGGGCTGGTCAAAAGCTGACTGAGGTCATAAACTCAGTGGTGGCTGTATTCTGGTATGTGAAGCCCTAGATTCAATCCCCAGTGTTTTAGGAAAAAAAATTACAAGTATTAGGGACTGATATCAAGTGTCTGAGTTACCTTAATTTTGTCTGAGATTGAGTATCTATATATTAAAAATGGAACAGGACCTGCAGAGATGGCTCAGCAGGTAAGAACACTTGCTGGTCTTCCAGAGGACTTGGAATCAATTCCCAGCTGACATCCATCTCTAACTCTAGTTCCAGGGAATCTGACAACTACTTCTGGCTTCTGCAGGCATCAGGCATAACATGCAGGCAAAACACCTATATGCAGTTAAAAGAAAGTTGGAAATGTTAAAATTTTGGATCTACGTTTTATTTTTAATTTTAATTAATTAATTAATTATTTTGGTTTTTCGAAACAGGGTTTTTCTGGATCACCCTGGCTATCCTAGAACTCACTCTATAGCCCAGGCTGGCCTCGAACTCAGAAATCCGCCTGCCTCCGCCTCCCAAGTGTTGGGATTAAAGGCATGTGCTACCACTGCCCAGCAATTTTTATTATTTTTTTTTAAAGATTTATTTATTATTATACATAAGTACACTGTGGCTGACTTCAGACACACCAGAAGAGGGCGTCAGATCTCATTACAGATGGTTGTGAGCCACCATGTGGTTGCTGGGATTTGAACTCAGGACCTTCGGAAGAGCAGTCAGTGCTCTTACCTGCTGAGCCACCTCTCCAGCCCAATTTTTATTATTTTTAATTCAAAGTCTCATATAGGCAAGGCTAGCTTCAAACTCACTATGTAGTCATGGCTAGCCATGAACTATATGGATCTTCCTCCCTCTTATTCCCAAATGTTGGTATTAGAGGTTATGTGTTGCGATGCCCAGCATTGATTTTTGTGGTTTTTTAAGACGGTTTCAGTGTATCCCAGGCTGACCCCCAAATTGTGACCCTCCTACCCTAGCCTTCCAAATGATGAGAATATAGGCATTTTCACCATGACTAAGTTGTACTCACATGGTTTTTAAAAACTGTGTATATTTTATATTTAAATATTCACATATTTCTTAATTTTCCCTGCTTTTTATATTGTGGCTTTAAGATTATGGTATTAGTATCTGTTAATTAGAATGATTTCTGTAGACCCCACTCCCTTACCCCTTTTTCATTAGAGTCATGCTCTAAGGCTACCCCTACATAGTGGAGACTTAAACTGGGTAGTACTAGACCCTGCATAGTGAATGGATAACTAAGCTACAAGGGAGGTGACTGAGTAGGCCATGTACACAGTGTGGCTGACATGACCAAAGGGATAACTAATCTGTGGTGGATAGAATGGAGTTTCTAGACTTCTTCATGCAGAACAGTGTGCAGTTCTAAGAGTAGGAACAGCCTGGGAAGCTGGCTCAGTGAGTGAAGGCACGCCACCAAGCCTGATGACCTGAGTTTGAATGCTGGGGTTCATATGGTAGAGAAAACCAACTCATACGAGTATCCCCTAACCTCCACATACATGCTATGGAGGTGTACACCCCCTGACAAGGAAATAAATGTAAAAAGAGAGATAAAAGTATAACATACAAATGTGTATTTCTAGACCTTTTCCATTTAATACTTTTAAATAAGAATAATGGAAACAGAAAACAAAACTGAAGATGCACAAGACTACTGTAATTCCCCTTTAGTGTTATTTCTATGGCATATTTTAAAGAACACTGTTTTTTTCTTGGAGACTTTCAGAAACTTACTGCTGCTGATGATAAGACAGCTCAGGTGGAGGATTTTCTACAGTTCCTATACGGGGCGATGGCTCAAGATGTCATATGGCAGAATGCCAGTGAGGAGCAGCTGCAGGATGCCCAGCTGGCCATCGAGCGGAGTGTGATGAATCGGATCTTCAAGCTTGCTTTCTACCCTAACCAGGATGGGGACATACTTCGTGACCAGTGAGTACTGTGCTCAATGTCTGCGGGACTACAAAGATGTCTTAGCTATACCTTTGGTTTGGTACAATCGTAAAGAAAATCATGTGTTACCATTTATACGCATCAGAGTTATAAAATCAGAATGGATGCTGATACGCAGCTTTGAGGGGATGTGCAGAGTAGGAAGAGACTAGTATGAATTCGGAGAGCCTGCCTCCCATGTTCTTCTGAGTCTGTTCTATGGGATGAGTTCTCGCCAATTGTTTGATTTTGATCCAGGCATCACTTTCTTAGGAACCCATTTCCTTTCTAGCTTAAATTGCTCAGGTTTACACATTTGTTTCATGGTTGTCATTTGCCATTTGTTTGAGTCATGATTTCTTCTTTTCTTAAAAGGTTTATTTTATCTTATATGTATTAGTGTTTGGCCTGCATGTGTACTATGTGCATATCTGGTGCCTGTGGAGCTCAGAGAGGGCATCAGATTCTCTGGAACTAGAGTTTCAGATGGTTGTAAGCTGCCCTGTTGGTGCTGGGAACCAAACCGAGTTCCCTTCAAGAGTAGCCAGTACTTGTAGCTGAGTAACCTAAGCCATTTCTAGACCCTGAGTCATGGTTTGTTAACCCAATGCCCTGAAATTTGGAGCCTGGTAGTTATTTAATCTAAGAGCCCATTCTGGGTGTGATAGGTGTTTAGCAGCACTCATGGCCCAACCAGATATGGCAACTGACTCTAGAAATTGCTAGGCAGTCCCTCATTCACTCCTCTCCCCACAATTAGGGCTTGCGCACATTCTGCAAGCACTCTTCTCTGTGGGGGGTGGGTAGTGTGCATATGGTCAACAACATGTGTCTTCTTAAATTGCTCCTCACTTGTTTTTTTTTTTCTTTTTCTTTTTTTTCGAGACAGGGTTTCTCTGTGTAGCCCTGGCTGTCCTGGAACTCACTCTGTAGACCAGGCTGGCCTCGAACTCAGAAATCCACCTGCCTCTGCCTCCCAAATGCTGGGATTAAAGGCATGCGCCACCACCGCCCGGCTCCTCACCTGTTTTTTAAAGACAAGGTGTCTGCTGAACCTAGGGCTCTATAATTCAGCTATCTACTGTGTCTGCCATTGCAGCTCTGGGAAGATAGGCATGCACAGAGGCTAGGGATCCAACTCAGACCTTCTTTGTCACTTTGCAAGTACTTTTCCAGTTAAGCCATCTCCTCAAGCCTCCCTGTTCTTGATCATTGTGTTTCAGGGTCACATGCTCTTTTCTCTAGGGCTATATCCATCATAAGAACAGGAAATAATGCTTTTAACCAGCTGCTGTGTCTTATGCCACTAAGTCCAGCACTTGGGCAGCTTAGGCATGAAGCTCACCTCAAATTAAGGTCTGCACGGGCTATAATGTGAGACCCTGTTCCCTGTGAAAAACAAACTACTTTTATTCACCACTGTGACACAGCATCAAGAACAGAGCTTGGCTTCTGAAATGTCCCCACTGTATATTTATTGAGAACTAATAACTATTTATTTGGGTATCAGCAAGTATCCACAATTATATGGTATATGACTTATATCTCAATAAAGCTGTTTTTAGGGACTGGAGAGATGGCTCAGCAATTAAGAGCACTGACTGCTCTTCTAGAGGTCCTGAGTTCAATTCCCAGCAACCACATGGTGGCTCACAACCACCTGTAATGAGATCTGATGCCCTCTCCTGGTGCGTCTGAAGATAGTGATAGTGTACTTATATAAATAAAATAAACAAATTTTTGAAAGGAAAGGAAGCGGGGGAGAGGGAGAGAGGGAGGAAGGAAGCAAGCGAGCTGTTTTTGAAGTTATCTTGCAGGCTAGAGATATAGCTCTGTGGTAGGGTGCAAAAGACCTTGGGTTTGATACCAGTACTATAATAAGTAAAAAAGAATCCTGAGCCAGGTAAGGTGGCACACAGCCTTTTGGGAAGACTGGGGCAGACACTTAACGGGTCCAAGTCCATGGTGAAACCTTTCAAAAAAAAGAAAAAAAGAAAAAGAAAAAGAAAAAAGAAATCCTGTTGTGGGGGGGGGGTGGGATAGAAAAATGAAAAGTAGAGAATTTAGCTTTTGTGTTTTTCTGATGTTTTCTTGAGTGCTCTTCCATGATCCAGATTCTACCCCCAAACATTGTCACCATGTTTTCTAGCAAATGACAATGACTTTGGTGTCCAGGGATCCTCAGGAGTCCATGTGGTAGGATCTTAAGGAAGGCCATTAGTGGTTTTTGCTTTTTACAGGCTTTATGTGTACATCAGTACACATGCCATGGGGAGGACCCAAGGGTTCATGTGTGCTCTGTCACTGAGTCACACGCAGGCTGCAGATACTGTGAGGAGTTGCACACATGTCTGAGAGAATATACCTTCCGGTGAAGAGCAGTGGGCATTTGGGTTGCTCCAGCCTCCCCTCTCAGTGTTGTTGGTCTTGGGCTGCTTGCTGACTCTGGTCCATTTCCTTTCCAGAGAACCTGCTTACAAAGTAGGCATGGGGTACAGAGCTGGGATGCTGAGGCTATATGTACCACAGAGAGTTTATCCCTCCCCACTGCGTCATCCATTTCTGTAGGTTTTACAGAGTGTAGAGAGCAAACTTGTCCCTAAAAAGGATCAGAAGCCAGGAGGCTAAATTTAGC
The DNA here is from genome assembly GCA_019843815.1 of Montemys delectorum. Taxonomy (NCBI): domain Eukaryota; kingdom Metazoa; phylum Chordata; class Mammalia; order Rodentia; family Muridae; genus Montemys; species Montemys delectorum. The sequence goes on from JADRCD010193416.1 coordinate 68,058, forward strand.
CCCTGCTACTGAGGCAGATCCTTAACTTTTAAAATCCTAATTCTGATCATCAAAGGAAGGGCTGGGCAGGGAGTCAAGTCTTGTCTCCATCTGAGAGCTGTGGTCATTGCTTTCTGGCCTGTGACTGTCCTGCTTGTCACTTCTCTCAACTCACTCTTTCTTAAACTGTACAGTGTGTCCAGGCTCAGGGCCCTCTCCTCTGTCTGGGCTTGCTGGCTACCTCCACATTCCCGCAGCCTTCTGGCTCACTCAGTGTTTTTTATTTCTTTTTCTAAAAAATATTTATTTTTATTTATGCATATATTTCTGTGTAATTGTATGCATGTGTGTAAGGAGCGGTGCCCTTGGAGGCAGCTTGAGTTGGAGGCTGTGTGAGCTGCCCAGCCTGGGTGCTGAGAGCAGAACTCAGCAGCACCTCTCGGCTGAGCCACCTCTCCAGCCCTGCAGCATTTCTAAGTGGATCTGTAAGAGATGGTCTTGTTATGTAGTACAAGCTAGTGCTGCCCTGACATCCTGGTCCCTCTCCCTTAACCTCTGCTGGAATTATAGACGTCCACAGCCATGCTTGGACTTCAGCATGACCTCCTTTGTTCTTGTTTTCTACATAGTTTAGGCTAGTCTCTAACTTACTATGCCGAGTGAGCTAAGATAAGCCTTTTTAAATGAACTATACCTGTGACTAAGAGGTACTAACGTAGTAATAGTAATAGTAATAATAATAGTAATAGTAATAATAATGTAACCATAATGTAATCTATATCTAGAAGTGAGTCTAAAATGCTTTGTTTTAATAAAATATAGTTGTGACTATTTGTATACATTACTTTCAGAAATGTGTATTTACATATGAATTTTGGGTGGTTTTCAGGGTTCTGCATGAACATATCCAGAGATTATCTAAAGTAGTGACTGCAAACCACAGAGCTCTGCAGATCCCTGAGGTAATACGGGCTTATGTGTAGTGTGGATGGTGGTGTGCTTGGAGAGTTACCACTTCAGCAACGCCCCGGGTGCCCCAAGATGGAAGCACCATTTCTCCAGGTGCTCTTCCCTCTTACAGTCACTGTCCTCAGGGAACTTCTGGGCTGTAACTTCCTCTGTGTGGAAAAGGACTTCAGTAAAAGAGTGGGGAGAGCCTGTAGTAGGGTACCCCTTAAAGTTGCTCTGCTCCCAAGCACAGCTTCTGTCCCAGCTCTGCCCTCCTGAGCAGTGTGCTGCCCCGCACACCTTCAGGCTGGGCTTTGCAAAGGTGTCCTGTTCTGATGAGGATGAGAACTGTTCTAGAAGAAAGGCTCAGTCTGCATGGCCTCAGGACAAGTACTTTCTTGGCATGATGCCAGCTCTGTGGAGTTTCTGTTTGTTAAGGATTCCTTATGGTGAAACATTGAGTACTGCTTCTTTGGTATGGGTTTTTTGTTGCTTGGTGTTTGTTTGTTTGTTTGTTTGTTTAAGATAGCGCCCCTCCCAACCCCCAACACAAGGTCTCTCTCATTCTGTAGCTCTCACTGTCCTGAAACTCCCTATGTAAATCAAGCTGGCCTCGAATTCATAGAGATCCTCCTGCCTCTACCTCAAGAATAGAGTGATTCTATCACAGTCCTCGATGACCTCAAGCTTGCTATGTAGCTGAGGCTGGCCTTAACCCCCTGACCCTCCTGCCTTGATCCCCCAAGTGCTGTGATCCCAAGCTTTCGCCACCATCCTGGGCTTTGGTTTTGTTTTTGTAGAAGCACTGCAACAAAGAGCCGTAGTGATGTCTACATTGCCTTCTTGCTGCTGCTTGTCTGTGCTTTTGAAATCAGCCAAATGGAAAATCTCATCCCAGTTTTGTAAGAAACTCACAGGGAGGTTGTGAGCTCCAGGCTCTGTGGTATACACCTCTGCCCAATGGCTGGGCTGTTGTGTTTTGAAATAGGGTTTATCTTGGGTGGCTGGGAAGGAAATGTCCCTTGTCAGCTTGGTGGGACAAGTACTGTGTGCTGTGCAGATTGCTGTTAGAGTCACGATCTGTATGTTGTCTGCCATCTTGCTTAGGTTTATCTTCGTGAGGCACCGTGGCCATCTGCACAGTCAGAAATCAGGACAATAAGTGCTTACAAAACCCCCCGGGACAAAGTGCAGTGCATCCTGAGAATGTGCTCCACCATCATGAACCTCCTGAGCCTGGCCAATGAGGACTCTGTCCCCGGGGCAGATGACTTTGTTCCTGTGTTGGTGTTTGTATTGATAAAGGTGAGTCTTAGTATTGTCCAATAGTTTATGTGGCCTCCTGAGCAGGATGGCACAGAGCTTTACAAGGTAATAGATTTGAGTCCTGGGTTCCTTTCTAAGACTTGAAGGTGCTTAATTCCAAAGCAGTCTAGGGATTGTTGTCCAGAGGCCTGGCATGGCAGCTCCGACAGATCATGGAAGAACAGGTGTTAAGATGGCCCTGGCAGAGCACAGCACCGAGTAATGGGCTCTTTCTTATTTCCCATCTGTCTAGGCAAACCCACCCTGCCTGCTGTCCACCGTGCAGTACATCAGCAGCTTCTATGCCAGCTGTCTGTCTGGAGAGGAGTCCTACTGGTGGATGCAATTCACAGCAGCCGTGGAGTTTATTAAAACCATCGATGACAGAAAGTGACCAAGACCAGACCCACCAAGGCAGCAGACTGTAGCCAGGAAACAGATCTCTAAGAACATGTAGCAGCTTCCTTGAAAGCTGAACATTGTTTTGTCTAATGCTGTACAGCTTCCAGATGTTTCCACATGACTCTTTCTAAGCAGATTAACAAGCTAACACGCAGGTTCTTGTTCCTTTCGGCCTTTCTAAGTTGCATATTTTATTTCCTGTCCCCAAGTAGAGAGTAGTACTGCAAAAGGGACCATGTTTTTCAGGTGTTTTAAATTTTTAAAAACCAGAACAGATTCTTTTAGGAAATGTCTAGATCTTGGTTCATGAATTCCCTGTTTGTCCTTTTCATTTTTAGAAAGAACAGTGTGCCTCTTCCAAGTTGCTGTGTGAGCATTTGGTCATGAGGCACCTGCATGGAGGGTCTCAGGAGATGCGCTACAGCCTCCTAAGGAAGAGCTAAGAAGGAAATGTAAATCTAATATATATTTATATTTGATGTACTGTGGGCATCTTCAGACTCTAATAAACAACAAGGACGGTTGCTGAGAGTAGGCTGTGACATTCCCTCTTATGAAATGGTTTCCTTGACAAAATTTAAGCTGAGCTTAAAAGCAAAAGCAGAAGTAATTTATTAGTGTGGAATACAGTTTATCACTGAGTGATAGTGTGGAGTTTGATGGGGAAGTCGTGTAGGCGTGTGCCACCATGGACATGTGTTGAGCCTGTGCATTGGGGCAGACTCCACCATGCGTTACATAGGAGCAGTACGTGGCGTGGCAGGTGTGTGTGTGTGTGTGTGTGTCCTTCCTTTGCACCTGTGTACTGCGTGGAAGCCACGAAGGGCTCCTTTACTGAGCCTCAGCTGTCATCTGTCTCCGATGATGGTTCACATTGGATGCACAGACTAGGAATTCAGTGAATGTCATTTTTTAAAACTAATTTGTATTGTCTGCTCTACTGATCTAGGTTTTACTAGCGTTAAACTATTTTGATCAGCCACACTATTCTTACGGGGAAAAAAAAAATCTATTTTGGCAGGTTCCTGTGCCTTTATTGCCCTCTTCTGAAGAAAAAAAAAAAAAAAAAGAGTGTCTCTGTAGTTTGGTTTGTGTTGTACATCAATAATTAATCAGGAATGGGCTTTGGTGCCTGAGAAGCTGGCCAAGGAGGCACACCAAAGCTTCAAGCACAAGTCTTGTACATAGGCCATCACTGACTGGTTTCACCTTGTATGTTTCCCAAACCTGTTTAGCTTTTTTGACAAATGCTGCAATCCCATACTTCCGAGTCCCTGGTGGTGGCAGCAATACAGGCATCTTCTAAGGGACCTGTGACAAGCAGCCATGAGCAGATGGATAGCGGCCGTCTGCTCCCTCTCTGAGAACTCGGCCACACCGTGCCAAAAGAAGCTGAGTTTTCTTCATGCTTCCACGTCTCCCTTCCCTTTCAAACCCCAAATAGGAGTTTACATAGGAGTGTGAGATGTTGTGTCTGCCTTTATGGAGAGGTCAAAACTAAACTAGTATCACAAATATCCATTCAGATGTTGGGTCAGGAAATCTGTGTACTTCATGGGCTGTCATTGTTCACCTTGCCTTGGGGTTAGAAGTCACATCCCTTCCTGAGTACATTGCAAGCCAAACTATGACAGGGTTCTGCAACTAGAAGGGAGTCTAACATCTACTTAGCACTGATTCAATGAATGTTAAGTCAACAGAAGGTTTTGAATAGTTGGAATTCATTGTTATGGGACTTAACTTGTAAATCAATGAGAGACTCTCTCTCTCTCTCTCTCTCTCTCTCTCTCTCTCTCTCTCTCTCTGTAATGGTAGCTAAATATATTCCATGTTATCACTGTGGAAATAAATATGAAGATGTGGACATTGGTGCAGGGCTCTTTTCTGTGGAGTGAAGGCCATGGATGTGAGGTGTAGGGCTACAGTGCCTAAGCAAGTGGTGAGGTCCAGCCTGGCACTGGGGACACCTCTGGATGTGGGGTAGAAGCCAACACCGTCCAGGACCAGACTCCAGCATCCACCATTGTTTTGCATTCGGGTCACAATTCTTTTTTTTTTTTTTTTTTTAAGATTTAGTTTGTTTATTTTATGTGTATGAGTACACTGTAGCTGTACAGATGGCCATGAGCCATCATGTGTGTGTGTGTGGCTGCTATTGAACTCAGGACCTCTGCCGGCCCCGCTTACTCCAGCCCGGTTAATCTGGCCCGCTCGCTCCGGCCTGCTCGCTCCATTATAGTTTACTGCAGCTGTCTTCAGATGCACCAGAAGAGGGCGTCCGATCTCGTTACAGGTGGTTGTGAGCCATCATGTGGTTGCTGGGATCCAAACTCAGGACCTTCGGAAGATCAGTCAGTGCTCTTACCTGCTGAGCCATCTCGCCAGCCCTGGGTCACAATTCTTATCCCTCATTTTATTTTATTTTACTTTATTTTACGTGTATAGGTATTTTGCCTGTTTGCCTGTCTGTGTAGCTGTGTATGCAGTGGCCATGGAGTCCAGAAGAGGTCATTAGATCCCCTGGAACTGGAAAACAGATGGCTGCAAACTGTCATGTGGTTGCCAGGACTCCAGCCTCGGTGCCCTGGAATAGCAGCCAGAGTTCTGAACTGCTGTGCTGTCATTCCAGCTCCATGGTGGAATTCTTGCAGGGTTGATGTCTCAGTTTAGCAAGTATCTACTTCATGACAGTGGTAGCATGTGACTGGAATTGACTTGATCTGTTTGTTTTCCCAGAAAGGGAGCAATCAGTTTTCAGATGTTTCCCATTGTCCTACAAGAAGGCACTGTGGTGCCAAGTCACCTGGGGAAATGTTCAGACACCTAAAATTATATAGAATTTACAAAATTAATATTAAATGGGGAGGCAGTGGCTCAGCTCATAAAAGTTCTAGAGAATTAAAGAAAAGAAAAATCCATTTATATTTTCAGTTAATATCCTGTTTCTGGATGTCATGGATTGTAGACCATCTTTCCATATATACTTTCTAAAATTTTTTCTTTCATTTTCTTAGTGCATTGGTGTTTTGCCTGCCTGTATGTCTGTCTGAGGGCGTCAGATCCTAGAACTGGAGTTACAGACAGTTGTGGACTGCCATATTTGTGCTGGGAATTGAACCCAGGCTCTTTGGAAGGAAGGACAACTAGTTCTCTTAACTGCTGAACCACCATTACAGCCCCTAAACTTTTTTAAACTAGGAAACATGTTTGTTTGTTTGTTTGTTTTTCCTCCTCCTCCCCTTAGGTTGCCATAATTACTGGCCTATTCTGTTTTGTTTGCTCATTTGTAAAAACATGCTTCTTGGAGCTTTTTGGAGTAGAAGGATTGCTGTTGAAAAGGTCTTGGACTTTCAGAGCATTGAAAGCAGGTAGGATACATGGGTCTTCTTCCTATGTGTCTTGAATATATTTATTGGAACTGGATTTCACAGATGTGTGTTCCTGAAGTGTGTGAGCAAAGACCCAAACACCAGGCAACAGCGGGGCTGTGGCCTTGCCTAAGAGCCTGCATTCACATGCAAGCTGAGCCAGGCGCTGTCTCACACTGCTGCTGACGGTGGGTTGTCTGCAGTAAGCAAAGGCCAACTAGGAGCGTCATATGCATGGCCTTCCTCTTGGTGACTGGGTATGAAGAGAGAAGAGAGGCACAGGCGAGATGGAGGTAATGAACACAGAAGTCCCAGCAGCGTGGTGCCAGTGGGATAGCCTCGTCCCTCTGCTTAAGAAAAGTCTGCACTCTTCTCAGTTCTTTGAGGTCTAGCAAGTTGATTCTGTGTTTGCTGTGATTGGTGTGTGTGTGTGTGTGTGTGTGTGTCTGTGTGTCTGTGTGTCTATGTGTGTGTGAAGAACCATTTCCTTGAAGCTAGCACATTTTCACCGTGATAGACTGTTGGAACTCTGAATGCCAAGTGCCTAAGAGCTGTGTCTCATGCCTGTGAGTCTAGCCCATGGAGCCTGGAGCCTGGAGCCTGGGGAGCGAGGACTGTCAGCCTGGACTGTGGAGTAAGAGCTTATCTCAAGTCAGTAAAAATAAAAGTGCTTGAGAGCTTTGCCAAGTGGATGTCAGTGGGCTCCAGGAGCAGGTAGCTGGGAGTAACCTTTTACAGGGAAGAACACTTGGACAAATGAAGGTACTGTCTGCTGTGGTGGGGGCAGAGCTCAGCACAGGCAGGTTCAGGTGAGGGAGGTTCCCATGTGAGCTCTGGGCCGGGTGGCAGGGCCCCTTGTGACCTCCTTTCTGCTGAGATGATACCTGTTGCACCTGTTGTCTGCTGTACCCACAAAGCTTTGTGCTGGCTTCCCTCCAGCGAGCCTCACCTTATGTAAGCCTGGATGGTGAGCCTGTCTCCCAGTCCCATTTCTCTGTATGGTGTCAGTCTGTGAACTGATTAACAGGGACAGTGTTCCTCACTGTTATGTGTTTCTATATTCTGTATTCAGAAGCATTGCTGAAAATGTTTCATTTCTTGAACATTACCGATGTTCTCCATGAGTTTATACTTAGGAAATAGCTATAGATACTTGTCCATATGGAAGATTGCAAATTTGAGGCTAGCCTGGGCTATATAACAAGACTTGTCTCAACAAAACTTTGTTTATATGGTGCTAGAAGGAACTAGAAAGACCCAGCAGTCCTTGAGCTGAACAGCTACTGTCTTAGCACACTTCCTCCCTGATCCGTACTAGGCATTCTTTGGCTGGCTCTCGTTGCATTCCAGATGTTGCAGGACATGTTGATGGAGGCAAGCTGTTGAGAAACGGGCCCTGTCTACAAGGAAGCTGCCTCCAGAGGCTTTCCTCCGGTGGGAAGGTGCTTTCCCAGAAAGACTTGCTTCTGATTTGGAAGGAAGCAGCTGAAAGCTTGCTTTTGCTTCACAATGGTTGAAATTAAAACATGACTGATTTGGCCTAGAATTGAGAGAATCCATCATCCCTTACAAAGTTGGAGGTGTGTGTGTGTCTTGCATTCCTGTTCATGCTGCCCTGAACTCTTGAGTCTGCCTGAACTACTGAGGTCCCTGGAGTGGAGCCTGGTCTGAAGTCAATTTCAGGTGAACACGTGCTGTCCCACCTAAAGATGGGAGTATTGAGTGTGTAGTGACAAACTTGGAAATATTTACCACATGATCATGCTGGGCAATTTCTGGTTTAGGAGATCTAAAAAAATAAAATAAAATAAATTTTTTTTTAAATTTGGGTGTAAGTTTTTTGGCCTATAGATAACAAACTTAAAATGCAGAGGTCTTATTTCTGTCATCTGGGAATCCCACTTCTGACACTCTTAAGAATGTCCAAAGTGAGTTTTCACTTTATCTTCCTTAGGTCTCCTGTAATTGATAGTTGTGACAAGATTTCTGTAACTTAGGTCTGTGGACAGATAGTGTTTCTCCAACTGCTTCCTGACTAACCCATTCAAGAGAGCTGATGTAACCTACCACGATCAAATTAATTGTCATCTTTTTGGGTGCACTCCAGAAATTGGATTTTTAAGACAGGGTTTCTCTATGTATCCCTGACTGTTCTGGAACTTTGTATGTGGACTAGGTTGGCCTCAAACTCACAAAGATACTCCTGCCTCTGTCTCCAGAGTGCAGGTATTCAAGGCCTAGATTGGAATGTGCTCTATTGGGAAAGCTATGAGTGACATCCATCAGTACAGATCCCAGCACCTAACATAACAGTTCTAGTGTCCTCCCATCTCTGTGATACCAACTCAGGGATGAAGGACAGAGGAATCCAAGTCTGAGGGAGGATCCCTGGGGCCTGCTGGCTTCCAGAGTAGTGAGAAAACAGGGACCCCAGAAAAAGGGAGAGACCCTGGACCCTGATAGAGGACACCTGATGCCCTTTGTTGGCCTCCTAACACCCACCTAAAAGCCACGAAGACACACAAACAAGGCAGTCTTAACAAAAGGAATCCAACAGAGCCTGCAGGTTCCCGGAAACTTTTCCTTTTCAGTTCTGTCTAGCTTTCGAGTGAGGTGTATCTTCCCTGGAGCTCCTCCAGCCTCTCACTTTTACCTTTGCCTCCTGTAAATATCCCTGGAGGACCGGTGACTCCTAACTTCCCTCTCCATTGAGGCCTTGCCCCCTAGCGCTGCTCCTGCTCCCCTGCAAGGTCACAAGCGAAAGTCTCCAGATGTTTGCTGCGGGGAGTGGATAGTAGAAACTATCTTTTTTTTTTTTTTTTTTTTTTTCCCTCCAAATTCTGGCAAGACCTGTCACTCAGTTGGCTCCAAAGTTCCCACCTTTTGGGAAGATTATGGCCATGGCCTCTCCTGGTGGGCTGTAGCTGGCTGCAGATCGGTGCATGTGTGTACAAATGGGCTGTAGTCGGTCTGCAGGTCAGCTGTGGGTACGTTTGCATCTTTACTCACGTGGTGAAACCCAGAGGGCCTGCACCCTTGTCTGAACCCAGGCTGCCTGTCTGGGACAAACGCTGCTGGATATAGACGCTCCAGGGTGGGATTGCGGGCTGCGCATGCACTGACCCACCCTTCCTCTGCTTCCGTGCTTGGTCTCGAAGCCAAGTGACTGCCATAAAGTGGACCTGCTGGAAATGACCAAATGGGAAGTCGTGGAACCCAGACCGTCCGTGCCTGGTTCCCTCTGTATCATGCACAGCCCGTGCGAGACCTCCCGTAGGGCCCCCATGTCACCCGCGCTCGTGTGCGTAGCCCTGTCCAGCGCATCGACGCATCTGCCCGTGAAGAACGCAGTTGTAGCCCTACTTGGTCAGGTTAGGTGACGTCTGCAGATGGCTCTGCCGAGATCTTCCCCTTGTCCCCTGCCTGGCAGCTTTCTCCCAAGTCCCCGGCTTTACCGCTCCTTGGGTGACATCTTGTGGCCAAGAACAGGTACAAAGCACTGGCTGTGAGGCGGCCCTGTGGGTTTGGGCTTTGCAGTCGCTCCCAGCTTCCAGAGCATTGAAGGAGCCCTGTACCAGGACAGCACTAGGCAGACCCCAGAATATTTGCAGCTCCCCACGTTACACAAGCGAATACAGCCGGCTCCGCCTTGTCCACCCGCGCCGTGTGAGATGGTCACCATTCTTAGCGTATGAAGCTTCTCTATGACACCTCCGTATCAAAGTTATCGATGTCCATCGCTCAAGGGCTCTGATCATGATAGACCTAGCAGTACAGTTCCGACACCAGGGAGCCTTCACACCCCATTCTGCAGGGTCCGCTGCTGGAGAGTGCTGTGCCTTTAGTCACAGTGGCACCGCGCACTCTGAGACCACTTTCATCTGTCAAGAGTGGTGACCACATGTCCCGTCCACAGCGTGGGCATCGCCGTGGGCCCCACGGTCCTGGTTTCCCTGTCGTTGCTGTGATAAACTCCCCCGACCAAAGCAAGTTTAAAAGAAAAGGACTTTAGGTGGCTTACAACTCCAGGTTATGGTCTATCGTGGTGGAGGACTCAAGGCGGGAACTTGAAACAGCAAGGAGAATGAATGCGAGCCGCGCCTCTTAATGCTCCTTTCCCAGGTCTTGTCTAGGCCCAGCCCTTGAAATAATGCCACCCACGTTCGAGGTGGGTGTTTCCACCAAAGTTTCCAAACAACTGGGTTATTCCCAACAAATAACCCGATCACAAACACCCTACCACACACACAGGCAAGTCCACGGGCCAACTTGCTTTAGACAACCCCTCACCTAGATCTTCCCAGGTGACTGGACATTGTGTCAAGCTGACAATTACAACCATCTCAACCATCGGGGAGGCTAGAAATGAGACGGGGCTTATCAGAGCTGTACAGAAAATGGAGGGCATGCTCTGTAGCTCACCAGAACAGAATCTGTTTGAGAAGTGTCCTCAAGTGAATGCTTCACCACGAAATAATTCTTCTATGGCTCTACCCTCAGTTTTAAATGGTTGCATACGACCTACTATTGCGGATATAATTTATTTCCTTACTGATGGCTATTTGAAAACACTTGTGTTGTTTTTTATTTACATGTATATGTGTGCCTGAGTGCATGTCTGTGCATCAAGTGTGTGCAGTGCTCACGGAAGCAAGGAGAAGGGGTTGGATCTCCTGAAACTGAAGTTACTGATGGTTATGAGCTGCCATGTGGGTGCTGGAAATCCAACCCAGGTCCTCTGGAAGAACCGCCAGTTCTCTGAACCATTGAGCCATCTCTCCAGCCCTGCTGATGACTTTGTTGTTGGTTTTTGAGACAGGGTTTCTCTATGTAGCCCTGGCTGTCCTGGAGTTTAGTATATAGTCCAGGCTGGCCTCCTGCTTACAGAGATCCATCTTCCTCTGCTTCCTCAGTGCTGGGATTAAAGACATGCACCATTTCCTGCCCTAATGACTATTTTTGAGAGAGAGAGAGAGAGAGAGAGAGAGAGAGAGAGAGAGAGAGAGAGAGAGAGAGAGAGAGTCCAAGTGTCGTGGTGCATGTCTATAATCCCCAGCACTTGGGAAGTGGAAGCAGGAAGTTCAAGGTCATTCTCAACTACCCAGTGAGTTCTTGGCTAGCCTGGGCTACCAGCATGGTAGCTGATGACTTTTAGTCCTAGTCCTCCGGCGGAATAGGCAGGTGGATCTGTAAGTTGAGGCCTGCTTGATCTCCACAGTGAGTTCTAGGCCAGGGCTACATAGTGAGACCCTGTCTTAACAAAACAAAAGCTGGTCGGTGGTGGCCCACACTTTTGATCCCAGGCAGAGGCAGGGTGTTTTTAGCTTCCTAGAGACCTGACCCTGTCTACCTTCTACAAAGCCAGCCTCACAGGACTGTGGAGGATTATGGGAACCAGGGCGTAGAGAGAGCAATGCAAGCTGAAGAGGGATGTTCCAGTGGCAGTGTCTTATGATCTCCGGTGATGTCATCTCCTTCCGTATGAGTCCCTTGGCACAGGGATGGGCACTCTCAGTGTCCCAGTGCTACGGTTTGACAGGAGTCCACAAGTCAGACTGGATTTTAGTCTCTGTGGAAGGGAAGAGCCATGTTCCTGCTCAAGGCCCAGTTCCATCATGAATGTCAATGACACAGCAAAAGGGAGCAAGCAGGTGACCTTCACCATCTCTGTGCTGCAGCTGGCAGGCACTAGAATTTCTGACAGGTCTTGGGGGAGGGGGCCTGTGGGTGGAGATGGAGAGGGTAAGGTGGAGGGGTCCTTTCAGGGTCAGGGAAAGTAGCTGGGAGGTGGGATACAGATGTGTCTGTGAAGGGGAGGGGCAGAAGAAGGAAACCTCCAGGTGGCTGGGTGGAGCGCCCCACGGGCGGCAGCCTCCTCTCGATGCACAGATTGAGTCTATGATGAAGATGAATGGAATCCTTTTGGTTAGAATATGCAGCAACAACCAAGCCAGCTACCTGTGCCCAGGGCCCCTCCCACTAGCCCGGAGCAGGGAAACATTAGGATCTGAAATCGCAGCCCTACCACATGGTTAGCACAGAAACTAGGCAACAACAGACCAGCAGCCTTGATTACGGGGTAAATGATACAGGATGCCAGGGAGCTTGGCAAGAGTGAGCCAACAGATGACAGCTTGCTCAAAAGCATAGTGGCCCAGATGGGTGAAGACCCTCTGGCCCAGCCTGGACCACTCAGTGAAGAGGCCTGAATGACCAGAATCCTTCCCTCAGCAGGGGGGGGGGTGGGGGGCCTAATGGCTGGATCAGGGGGCACCTAATGGCTGGATCGGGGGAGCTGGAATAGTGCTTTGCGTGTTGGTTGAGGAAAATTAACGGGACTCACAGAGTCCAAATCCCACGCTGGGAGGCACGGCTGATGAGGACCCTGTCTTCATCTTTCCAGCCCCATCCCCACCCCGCCAAGCCCACTTTTCTCAATATGTCCATAGCATAGAGGTGGTGGAGAGGGAGGGAGAGAGAGAAAGAGAGAGAGGGAGGGAGAGAGACATGGAGCGGGAGAGGGAGAGGGAGAGAGAGATTCTGGTCACATGCACTGAGAATGGGGAAGGAACGTCTGTGGCCATACCAGTTAATACTGTCGGCGAGATTGCAGGGGGCATGCTTAACTCGCTTCAGGTGCGCTAGAAGCTTCGCACAATGGAGAAGCTAATTGCAAATCATGCCTATTTATTCATTAAACAGGGCCTGGGGGAAATTCAAAGAGGCAGCACTGTCTTCTCTTCATTCAATTTGCAGTCTGTGATTAAACAGAACACAGCTGTAAGGCACGGGCTGCTCTGTTCCCGCCTTTTCTCGGGATCGGGTGACCCTTTCTTTAGGGGTTGTGTCTGGCTTCAAATGGGGCCTTGTCGTCCTTCCTCTGAGGTTCAGCCCAGCGATATGGGGTGAGTCCTTCCAGCAGGCCGCATCCCAGTGTCCTCGTCAGGGGCTGAGAGGCTGAAGGGAGGAGACCCAGCCTGCGCCTGTCCCGTTCGTTCACTGTGTAGTGACATCTCTTTTGACATCCTCTGAGCCTTTACAGGAATAACCCTCATGGAGGTAGAAGGCCCAGAGTCTGTCTCCCTGATGCCCAGACTCAGCACTGAGCCAGACACCATGGAGGTCTTGTTTAGGGCTGGGTGTAGCTGAAGCTTCCTGGAACAGCCCAGGTGTCTGCTCTGACAGGGTGACCAACTGTCCCGTTTGCCCAGGATTGGGGATTTCCGTAGATATGACATTGTTCAGGACCTGTCCCAGGCAAGTCAGGACACTTGGCCTCGGTGCTCTTGTGTCCTAGGACACCCTCCTTACCTACAGCCTCCTAAAATAACCCCCAAAAGACGCTTATCTGAATGTCTGGAAGAACCTGGCAGCCTCACGGTCTACGAGAAAAAGCAAAGGGTGCTGTTTAGATGGGTATCATGGACGAGTCTTTCCATTTCTCTGTAACCCCTGACTTGATCCCACTACCCGTGTGGGAAATGTGAGGTCTGGGACACAGGAGGGCACAGGCTTCTGGTCATTTGTTCTTTGTAATTCTGTGGGCTCTTCTTTCTTCTATTATTACTATTTATTAGTGTGTGAGGAGCATGTGTTTTAGTCACAAGATAACTTGACAAGTCAGTTCTCCCCTTTCCACTGTGTAGGTCCCAGAGATGGAATTTAGGCCTTCAGCCTTAGCTGCAAGCCCGCCTCCTTCCCTCCTCTTGTATCCACGGAGCTATCTCTCCAGCCCATTATTATTATTGTTGTTATCATAGCACAGGTCTCAGGTAGCCCAGGCTAACCTCAAATTTGTTACAAAGTAGAAGATGTCCTTGAACTTCTGATCCCCCCTGCCTCTGCCTTCCAAGTGCTGGGACCACAGGCATGTGCCACCATACCCGGGCTATGTGTTTCTAGTGATGGGCTCCATCCCCTGTGAGGCTGACTCTCTGTTAACTGAGCTAGATCCCTATATTCAAATTTCATTCTGGTGCTGTGATAAGATACTCTGGCCAAAGCAGTTTAGGGTTGGAAATGGTTTGCTTTAACTTCTTAGTCACAGCCTGCCTCTTACTGAGAGAAGCCGGGGAAGGACTCCAGCAGAAACATGGAGAAACACTGCCTGCTGGCTTAGCGAAGTCTTCTGCAGAGCTGAGGACCTTCTGCCAGGGAATGGTGCCATCCACAGTGGGCTAGGCCCTCTAGTCGATTATCTATTGAGACAGTCACCCACGGACACTACAGGCCAATGTGATCTGGACAGGTCTTCAATCGAGACTTCCTTTTCAAATGACTGTAAGTGGTGTCAAGTTCTCAGTTGACACTAAGACACTAGAGAGCTCTAATCCCAACTTCTTTTCCCCACTTTGCTTTTGTGAGGTAGAGGGTCTTCCTCTGTAGCCCAGGATGGCCTTGAATTCACTACATTGCCCTGTTTGGCCTTGAATTTGCTCCTAGCCAAGGCTAGCTTTGAACGCCTGTTCCTCCTATCCCTGTCTCCCAGATGTTGGGATTACAAGGTGTGCACCACTGGAGGCATCTGGAGATCGTCATTTGCTCCCATTTCCCAGTGGGATCAAGCCAGTTCATCCTAACTGATCTGATTGCTGCAGAGCCTGCCTCCTAGCAGGTGTCTCTCAGTGAGAGCTACTGCCATGGGTTCGAGTCTCTACTGTTGCCTTCCCAGCTGAGTGGTAAGGGCCCCTTCTCTCCCCTACCTTGTCTCCCAAATGACCTTGACCTTGGATCCACTTTCTCTGCCCCCAACCAGGGAACTCTCCTGCCTGGAAGGCCTCTCTGTAAAACACCCCATTTCCCAGGGCTCCCTGCAGGGGTCCTGATGGGTTTCCAGACATGTTGCCACCCCCCATGGCTTCTAAAACATACAAATCACTCCGTCTGCACTTGTGTGTTTCATTACTAGGGATGCACATTTGAAAACAGCAGAGGGTGAGATCTAAAAGCAACATGCAATTTTTATTACATATATCTGCAAATCTGCCATTAGGGCCGTCCCCGCGGCATTATTGACCTTGGTTCCTTCTCATTTACATCCTGCATTTTTCATCCTTTGGAATATGGTGTTTGGGGACTTCTCCATCATTAAGTGGGTTTACAGCAATTTCCCTGTGTGTTTTCTCCAAGGGATTCTGTTATGAGATGCACATTAAGTCTCCATTAATACCTCATTATCCGGCTGATAAGATTACCATGATAATGAGGCAGAGATTCTAATTGTTTCTCTCGTATTGCTCTTCCATTTAATCCTTCCTCTCTACCTGGAAGTTGTTCATAAGTTGCTGAGGGCCGGGCTGGAGACGTCCTTCCCATTGGAGGAGCAGAGACTGGAATCCTTGTGATTACCCAGAAGGGCGCTGGCGGAAGTGAACTTCCTGAGCTGGGTCGTTCAGATTGGGAGAACTGCCTTGCTACAAGCCCGGGGACACAGGCTCATACATGTGCCCAGGGACACAGGCTCATACATGTGCCCAGGGACACAGGCTCATACATGTGCCCAGGGACACAGGCACACAGGACTCCGACTTCAGTGAGGGAGCTCAGCCTCATGTCCTGCTCTATTTGCCCTCTGACTGCTGCCCCTCTAGATCGTTCAGGAGCAATCCCTCACCCGCCCCCCAGGCTGGTGTATCTGTGACAGAGTTAGAGGCTCCAGGGCAAAGAGGGGAGTGGGGAGAAGAGAAAATAATAATAATAAAAAGGCCTCTTTCATGGGGGGGGGCTATGCAAAGGTGGGGGACCCTGTGCAAAGGCAGCTCACACCAGAGCATTTCTGGACCCTAGACACTTTTGGCTACACATATCTGGGTTCCTCCATCTGCTGGGGGTTTCACTGAAATGATCCTGTGACCAAGGTGCTACCCCATCAGACTCGGGGCACATATGCTTTGAAGGAACCTGTGGCCAGGACATTCTGGAGTGGGGCAACTTAGCCTGAGGGAGACCCAGGCCCAGTCTTCACTATGGCTCTCCTATCCTTTGAGCTCACAGAAACTACTTTCAGCTTGAGAACATTTTTACTTTTATTTATTATTTTTTAAAGACATTTTTAGATTTTTTTAACTTATTGTTTTGTTTGTTTTATTTATTTATTGTATGTATGAGTGCTCTGCCACAATCTACATTCTACATTATACTTGTATGCCAGAAGAGGGCATCCGATCCCTTTATAGATGGTTGTGAGCCACCATGTGGGTGCTGGGAATTGAACTCAGGATCTCTAGAAGAGCACCCAGTGCTCTTAACTGCGGAGCCATCTTCTCAGCCCCTGAGAGCATCTTTAAAGCCTGCAAAGGTTGGGAGCACCCAGAGCATGAAGACTGTGATGACAGGTCTGTGTGGCTTAGAGGAACAGCCGGTAGAGACATTTCTGACCTCTGCTATCCTGAAGTTGAAGCCCAGGTGGAAGGCTAGAAGCTGCCCACTTCCACAGGGCTGGGTGGCATCATGCTGGGCAGGGGGCCTGTGGTAAAAGGTGACCAGTGCAGGTTCCAAACCAAAATTATGGATGACTTAATACAGCAATGTCCTTTCCCAGCTGTGGAGGACAAGACACAAATGAAGCTGCCAACGGTGTCACCCTCCCTCCCCAGCCTCCCCAACGGGGTCACCCTCCCTCTACACTGGGCAGAATTTTTCCCTCTTCTTAGGCCCTGGTGGACCTGTCTGTCACTCTGGGACCCTTGGCTGGCACCACTCCTGCATATCACATGAGTCCTCTTCCCTGTCTGTCCCAGTCCTAAAGCTCCAATCAAATGGGGTTCATCTTACTTTGATGATGTCAACCTATGAAGCCACGCACAGGCATGAAGGTGAGTCTCTCAACACATCTTCCAAAACACATCCATGTACTTAAAACACAAGACAAGGCTGGGCATGGTGGTGCAGGGCTTTGATCTCAGCCCTTGGGAGGCAGAGGGATTTCTGTGAATTTGAGGCTAGCCTAGGCTATATTGTGAGCTCCAGGCCAGCTAAGGCTGCATGGTGACACTCTGACTCAAACAAAACAAACAAACATCTCACAACAACCAAACAACAAAACCACAACAAAACCCAAAACAACCCTCTTCCCTAAGAATTCCACCACACCACAAAGACAGTATTATACAAAGGTGATTCCAATTGGCAGAGCTTAATGCTAAGGTTCTCCGGTGTTGACACCCAGGCCTAACTGTGTGTGGATGGGACATGATGCCTCCACCCAGCCCATTTTCTATGGGAGTTCAGGTTGGCCTCAAATTCATGGCAATCCTCCTGCCTCAGCTTCCCTAGTGGTAGGATTATGGGTATGAGCCACCAAACCTAGCTTGTATTTTCTCCTTCAGCCAGGCATGGTGGTGCACACCTATAATCCCAGCACTCAAGAGACAGAGGTAGGTGAACCTCTACCAATTCAAGGCCAGCCTGGTCTACATAGGGAGTTCCAGGTCAGCCAGGATGACATAGACAAACCTTTTATCAAAAATAAATAAATAGCCGGGTGGTGGTGGCACACGCCTATAATCCCAGCACTTGGGAGGCAGAGGCAGGAGGATTTCTGAGTTTGAGGCCAGCCTGGTCTACAGAGTGAGTTCCAGGACAGCCAGGTCTACACAGAGAAACCCTGTTTTGGAAAAACCAAAATAGATAGATAGATAGATAGATAGATAGATAGATAGGTAGATAGATACAATTTTAAAATACATTATTTTATAATTTTTGTGTGCTTTGTTTTTGAGACACAGTGTCCTATAGCCTAGGCTGCCCTAAACTCCATATGTAGTACAGGATGGCCTCAACCTAGTGTAGTCTTTTCTATTTTATTCATGTGTATAAATGCTTTGCTAGATGTACATTTATCACATTCATACCTGGCGCCCACAGGAACCAGGAACGACTGAAGCTGTCGAGTGGGTGCTGGGAGCCGAACCCTAGTCTTCTGTAAGAGCAGCCAGTGATCTTAACCACTGAGTCTGAGTCTACGTCACTTGACAGTAGCTTTTTTTGGTCTTCTCTATTTCTTTATGTTGACACAAAAACACAGATTCCCCACCCTGCAAAGGGAATAAAAGGTAATTTATTCTGCAGCCAAATATGAGTGACCACTGTTCAGGAGCACAGATTCAGGCGGCCCCAAGTCACATTCCAACATAATAGTTTATAGTAATAGAATAAGGAAAAGCTTGAATTAGACACTCTTCCAACAGTCGATCAGAACCGTCAGGTGAACGTGTCTCCACAAGCAGCGATATCTCTGTCGCAGGTGTCACGTTACCTCACAACATGCTTGGCTTTTGAGTTGTCAGAAGCCAGTAGTCTCTTAGCACATTCTAGAAAAATTTTCCTGGCAGTCACAAGGATGTGAGTCACACACAGAGGTGGGCAATGGAGGCTGGAGTTCTCAAGACAGCCCAAGATAACTCGCTCTGGATCTGCCACGTTCTGACTTTCCGCAATCTCCGAATTCCCATGTCATCAGAACCTCCAACTCGAATGCGGCTTCTCCTATGACTTCAGCTCACACTGGTGACTATAGTTCTCGGCTGAAGGCCACACAAGCCCTCTCCTTGGGCTGGACAGCAGACAGCTGTTCAGTGAAGTGGCCAGTGCTGATGTCTGGAAATGTACACCCTTCTGCAACATCCTTCATCGGGCTTGGGTTGGTCATCTCTGGCACTGAAATGAGTTTTCTTTTGCTTTGGTTACCATACACCACTTCATACTCTTCCCATGCTTGACTAACAAAAGCGAGTGTATTTTTGTGTGCTTATTTGTTTGTGTGTATGTGTGTGTATTCATGCATATATGCATATATTTAAATTAATATAATGTGTTAGTCTTTTGGGACAGGCTATCACTGTATTTACCTGCTTATTTGACTCAGAGTCTCTAGCCCAAGCTAGCCCAAACTCCCCATGTGTTGTCAGACCTTCCTTGCCTCTACATCCCAACTGCCAGAGTTACAGTCAGGCAGATGCTCAATGCAGCCCTGGGTTTCAAACTTCCTACAACAGCCTGAGGCAGGAGCCTGAGGCAGGAGCCTGGGGCTGGAGCCTGAGGCAGGAGTCTGGGGCTGGAGCCTGAGGCAGGAGTCTGAGGCAGGAGCCTGGGGCTGGAGCTGTAGGATGGTACCTGGGCTGGTGTCTGAGAGCCCCATTGTGTGAATGGAAGTGCACCGAAGCCTAGTACCCTCAGAGGCCAGAAGATGATGCCAGGTCCCCTGGAGCTGGAGTCACAGACAGTTGTGAGCTGTCTTGTGGGTGCTGGGAACCGAACCTGAGTCCTCTGGAAGAGCAGCCAGAGCTCTGAACCACAGACCCATCTCTCCAGTCCCCATTTGACCTTAAAGAGTAAGAGGGTGGAAGAGGGCAAGACCGGGAAGGACCGGTGCGAACAGGAAGCCTCTCCTAGCGAGCCCTGCTCCCCTGGTTCCTGGGGCAGCTGGCGGCGAGTACAGGCGCCATATCCTCCTGTCCTGCCCAACGCTGTCTTCTTCGTCCTTGAAGTCCCAGCTGGTGCTGAAACCTTGCGTGGCAGAGTGATACAAAGCTCTCCTCAAGAAGCCTCTGGGCCTTGGTCACTTCTCTATGATCGCTATGATAAAGCACCGCCGCCAAAGCAACCCACAGAGGCAAGCGCGCATTAGGGCTTACAGTCTCAGAAGAGTAAGAGTCCCTCACCATGGGGGCTGGAGCAGCTGGAGCAGCTGGAGCAGCAGCTGAGAGCTCACCTCATAAACTACAAGCAAGAAGCAGAGAGCACAAACTGGGAGCCTCACCCCACCCCACCCCAGCAACATACGCAAACAGTGTCACCAGCTGGGGACCTTAGCCAAATGCCCGAGAATATGGGGGTGGGAGACATCTCATCCAAACCACCACACTCCAGTCAGTGATGACACTGCCTCAGATGGCACATGGGTACCAGCAGGTCCTAGGGGTCTGCTGCATCTGTGGGCTCTGCGCTGGTGGAGTTGACCAACTTCAGTTGAAAGTATTTTGGAAAAATGTCATGTCAGCTATTTATAGGTTTACATTTTTTTTCCAACCTACTTTAATAAGTGTTCAACCTCTCCTTTGCCCATCACCCACCAGAGGTCGTGGAAGAGAAAAGTTATGAGGATATGGGGGAATTGGACCTGTTTAGCAATAGTTCTTTGGGGGTGAGTGCGATCTTCAGTGGTTCAGTCCTGTAGCAAACACCAAATAAGACTCAGCAGCTGCAGACCAGTCCTCTAGGCAGGCAGGCACCAAGCATGACTCAGATGCAGCTGCAGACCAGTCCTCTAGGCAGGCAGGCACCAGGCTCATCAACCCGCTGGAGGTGTGGCCACGAGGTTGGCAAGCTGCCACAGCAACTTCACAAACAGCTCTTTGGGGAGATTGTCTCGGGTGTCACCACTAGTGGAGATAAACAATGCTACGTAAGGCGAACCAATACATGTGTGTCTTTAGCAAAGAACAGCGAGGCGGAACGAACCAATCCAATGCTCAGAGCTTGTCGCCCACCGTCTGTGGGGTCACTTTTAGACTCCTTCATCACGGGGCCTTTCACATGTTTGCTATAGCAAACATCCTCTCACCTCTGTCTGCTTCAGGAAAACATTCCTTCCCCGTTTCTGCTTTTTTCGAGACATCCTTTCACCTGTGTGCTCCAGCAAAACATCATTTGACATAACCGACTTTCCAAAGACACCAGACGTTTCCACCTCAGACAGTTGTGAACCTGGACTGAACTTTTTCTGACAGATTCACTTCTTCCTACCATCTTCTAAATAACACGGGCTAGCAGCTGCTCATGTCTGCATGGAATACAGCAAACAATCTGGAGACAGCTTGGGGCGGCGGGTTGCTCCCCATAGACACTACACTCTCACATATGAGGGATCCGAGCAGCAGCAGATTCTGGTGTCTGCACAGGTCCTGGAACCCCTGAGAGATGGCTGTATACTCTGGCTTAACCCCACCAAATACTTAGCAACATTTCTCTAGTAGTCAGGCCTAGATGCCACCTATTTGCTTCATGTCAGTGGCACAGAGGACCCATGATGGCCTCAGCTTCCAGGGTGTGGCACTAATGCTCTGTCACCAGGTGGGAACATTTCTCCTTACCTGAATGGGAAAATAACATTTTACTCGAGGGTCCTTAGGGGTAACAGTGACTGGGGACATTCCTACCTTTGCCCTATGACTCATGACCATGGAAGCTCAGCCTAGCCTGATGGGCAAATCCCTGCTAGGCAGTGTACTGTGTTCTGTGGCCAGTAATACCTGAGTCTTCTAAATGCCAATTATATCTGCCTACAAAGCCCAGTGCTCCGGAGTGTTGGAGGGTCTTGGTGGACAGGTGGTTCCCACAGGTCCTATGACATTAACTCGCTGCAGAATGTTTTCTCTGGGCAGGGCTGTGCACATCTCCACAGCAGATGACAAACTCCTTGAACTTGAGTGGATGGAGCTTTGGCGGAGGCATTTTGGGTGGGGAAGCAAATCTATATTAAAATAAATGTTCTGGAGACCGGGGGTGATGGCTCAGTTGATCCTCAGCATCCATATGATACATACATACTACATACATGCATATACATACATACATACACACATACATGTATCAGTGTGTGTTTGTAATCCCTCTACTGGGGAAGTAGAGATTGGAGGGACCCTGGGATTTGCTGGCAGCCCCAGCTCCCAGTGAGAGACCCTGTCTCAAAATAAATAAATAAATAAATAAATAATAAAATAAAACAGGGAGGGGGGTGGTTCAGGAACAATACCTGAGATATTGGCCCACACCTCCCCCAGGGATTAATGTTGTTTTTGTAGGACCCTGGGTGGTTCCCGCAAGAGGATTATAGAAAGAGAAAACCTGTCTTGGCTTCCTTATGAAGTCTCTCTCATAAGCACTCTTACTGTGGTGCCATCCACTGTGACGTGTCATAGTCAGGCTTAGAGCAGATGTTGTCCCTATACTCTTGAAAGAGCACTACGAGCCAACTTTTGTTTATTAAGTATCCAGTCTCAAGTGTTTTATTACAACAGTGAACTAAGACAGCATTACTTCCAACTTTCCATCCCACAGTCCTGAGCCGTGTCAGGGAGCCCTCAGGTCCCTGTGAATGGGATCCAGGGAGGCTCTCCTCTTAACCCATCATTCCTGGACATCTTGTCCATTAGGAAATGGGTCTACGTTCCTTCTCTTGAGTCTGGATGGTTTGCCATTGCTTTGACTGGAACACTGGAACAGAAGAAACTATGACAACTCAATAAGCTGTGTAACCAAATGCAATGTGTTTGCATCTCAGGGAGCACAAAGCCAAAACAAACACAGTCAAGATATAAAAGAGTGGAGAAGAAGTACTGCTCATTGCAAAAAGAACATTGGAACTCATCCCAAAGCTGTGCTTTACAGCTACAGCAGAAGGTGAGGGGTTCATGAGGGCAGATTTAAGCATTCAATAGGGAGGCATGTGGGAGGGTGCGTCCCTGCACATGCCTGTTTTCAAGATGCATGAGAGCAGGACCTGGGCCTCCAAGGTGCCTGCCTTGCTCACTCACAGAAACAAAAGTCACCTGTTGTGTTGACTGGTGTTGTTCTGTCCCCAGGCACTCAAGGCAGTGGCCGAGATGGAAGGTAACTGAGAGAGGCTTCATGGACCTCCAGGAGTCCCCACCTCACCCACAACGAGGGCATGATCGAGGCAGGCAGGAGCCAGAGGAAGAGAGTGTCCTTGAGCTCTCCATGAACCCCAAATGTGACTTGAGAAACGTGTGGTGACTTTCGAACTGCAGAACTCATCCAAAAGTCCCTGCTCAGACTGGATTGCGGGGGTATCTCAAGAAACTTCTAGAATTAGCTCAATTCAGAGTCACCATCCAGTCATCCTTGAAACAAGTGGCTGATGTTCTCTTTAACACAGGGTCACGTTGCCAAGTGGTCTTAGGCAGGGGATAGAGATCTTATAGTGACTTGAGAAAAGTATGGGGGACCCATCCAAAGCCTCTGGGGCTATGAGCTGCTTATGTGGGAACTGGGGTCCGATTCACAATGATCCCTGTGACGCAGTTTCAGTTCTGGAATCTCTTTTCCACTCTAGAGCTTTCTGTTTGTACAAATCAGGACCTCATTAGATTTTTGTCCACTAGACACAAGCTAGAGTCATCTGAGAAGAGGGAATCTCAATTGAGAAAAATAAATGCTTTCATCAGATTGGGCTGTAGGCAAGGCTGTCTGACCTGGTCTTGAGTCAATGACTGATGTGGGGTGGCTTAGCCCGCTATGGGTCGTGCCCCCCACTCTGAGCTGAATAGGAGTGTAGCAGACTGAGCAAGCCATGGAGAGCAAGGCAGTAAGCAATGCTCCACCGTGGCTCTGCTTCAGTTCCTGCCTTAGGGTTCTGTCCTGACTTCCCTCAACAATGGAATTTGATAGAGACAGACAAATAACCCCCCTCCTCCCTGTGTTGTATAGTTTGGTCATGGCGTTTGTCACAGCTCATCTTAGCCTTCTCTGGTGAAGATTGTTCCTTGTGGGCCAGCTTGTGACTCCGAGCCCCAAGCTTTGCCAGGTCTATGGTTCAATTGAAGATCTCGAGGCATCAAGAGGTCCCGGCAGATGTTGGGAAATATCCCCTGTTGCCACACCAGGCTGCTGCTTGCGGGAGAGGCTCTTTCAGGAAGCTTGCCCTTGGTGAGTATTATGGGATATTGAGCCTGGCCAGTCCGGGAGTGGTAGAAAGGCTGAGAGGACCCTGGGGTCAGAGAAGACTGGGCAGCTGAGAAGCTAGACACTGAGTTTAGTCCTGGAGACAGGCTGGTGACATTCAGAAGGAAAGCCGATCATTCTAGATGGCCTTCAGTGAGCTGGTGGCACTTGCCCAGGGACTGCTCAGCACTCATAGGACTCACTCCAACTTCTTTCCTTTACCTGACAGGAAAGAGAGCCCCTTACCAGCCCCCTGCTCATAATTCCAGTTCTAGGAATTATGGATGTCCTCCTCCAACCTCTCCAGATGCCACATGAACTTGGTGCACATACAGAGGTGGGGACAAAACACTTTTTTTTTTTTTTTTTTGAGACAGGGTTTCTCTGTGTAGCCCTAGCTGTCCTGGAACTCACTCTGTAGACCAGTCTGTCCTCAAACTCAGAAATCTGCCTGCCTCTGCCTCCCAAGTGCTGGGATTAAAGACGTGTGCCACCACTGCCCGGCTTAGTGACAACTTTCAGTAGTCAGTTCTCTCCTTCCTCTGTGGGTCCCAGGGATCAAACTCAGGTTGTCAGTCTATGCATAAAGAGCTCCCTGACTTGGGGACCATCCCTGCCAGCCCCATCTTAACATTTTAGATTTACAAAATGGCAAGTTGGTGGTTTCAGATGCTCAGTCCAAAACGTTACACTATATCAGAGTAAGCTGAGCTGTAGTAACAAGTAGACTGAAACACATCAGGGAGCAAACATATCACCAGTGAGTCAGGAAAGGGCCGGAGAGACAGCTCAGGGATGAATGGCACCCTTGTAACTCCAGATGTTAGTTTACCTGTAACTCCAGATGTCAATTTACCTGCAACTCCAGGTATCTGATGCTGCCCCCCCCCC